>JAEPRB010000144.1:0-103563 GCA_016758965.1 Circinella minor | reverse complement strand
TTTTTTGTAAAAAAAGAACTTGGAGTGCCGCTTAGCCCGGGAACATTAACTTATTGGGTACTTCTCCCGGAATATTAAATAAGCCTAATCCTACGCACCACTTAGATTTCGTGTGAAAAAAAAAAAAAAAAAAAAAAAAAAAGAAAGAGAGAGCCCTTTACAAAAAGAACTTGTTTAGTATCCAGGGAAAAAAAAATTGAAACGGAAACACAAAAAAAAGTTGTTCATCAAATTCTTTTTCCCTTTCCCCCCCCTCTCATACACAATAATAATAAAAAAAACTTGTAAAGAACAAGAAAGAGAGAGAGAGAGAAAAAAAAAAGGGTAGAAAATAAATAGATATAGACTTATTCCCCCCTTAAGTAAAATAAAAACGCACGGTTAACCTGTCAAATCTCAATCAAGATCTCTTTTTTTTTTTGTTATGATAAGACTTTTTTTCAAAACAATTGAAATCAAGTGATGTTTTTTTTTTAAAGTGAATGCATTATTTGTGCAACCTATTTCCCGGACAACAACAACAAATTATTTTATCTTATCAGTAATAGAAATAGTTTGTATAGAAAAAAAAAGATTTATTTTTGCTTACGAAAGAAAATAAACATTTTGTACTACTTCCCCACAAATTTCACACACACAACTTAAAAAAAACTTTTTCAGATGATAAAAGAAACAAAAGATCCTTTTTTCTAAACAAGGGCAATTATTGTACGTATGTATGTTTTTTTTTTTTGAGATCCATTTTCCTTTGATGAGAGAGGGAGGGGTTCATCCATATAGATTTATTGCTAGTATAAATCAATCATAACGAATGATAATGAGAAATCTCTTCCGGTTATCCATAATATCAATTTTCTTTTTTTTTAGTATGAGAGAAGAAATGAGGTCACTACTTGGTTTAAAAAGAATTTCTTACAATTGTAGTATTTCTAAAAGGTACTCAATTAAGTTTAGATTCCTTTCTTTAATTAACCTATCACTTTTATATATATATATATATCACTACATGATACGATCTATTATTATGTCAAAACAAACCATTTCCTCTCACTCTTTTCTTTTGTAAAAAAAAAAAACCTATTGGGGTAGAAATGTGTGGGTCATCTATCTCTCCCTCCTCCCACGCACGGTACCCGATTCTCTAACTTCTCGCCTCCCACCCCCCCAAACCACTACCTCACTTTTTTTTTTACTTGATGTATGATTGCCGTTTTTGCTATATATATTTTTTTTATTGTTTTGCATAAACATAATGTAATCTTTTACTTTTTTTTTTGCGCCACCATGTAGGGGAATAGTAAAAGAAGGTTTTCTCCTCCTCTTTCCTATTTTCAAAAAAAAAAAATCGATACTGCAAGTTACCCACGCCAAAAGAATACCTTTATTTTTAATCCCTCCCACCCCCTTTTTTTTTTCTTTTTACCCTAATATCCCTTTCCATTTTTTTTTAAACTTTATATCACTCTCAATCGTTTATCTTTCAATCTTTTGTTTCACTTTATCCTATATCAATAAAAATCAACTTTATCAAATCATTTATATATATTATTCTTTTGATATATTAATATTATTATAATAATGTATAATTGTATAAAGTAAATAAAAAAAGAAAAAAAAAAGAATATAATAATAAATAATGTGTTTGGATTTATCTAAATTATGATTGCATTAGAAATCTGTCAAGTAGTCCACTTTTTTTTTTTTACCAACATAAACCACCTTGAAATTCTTGACATTCTAATTTATGTTCCCAAATATCCATATTTTGTAAAGCCCATTTTCCTTCTTCATTCATATAAACTTTTTCTTTACGCATAATTTCTCCCATATCAATATCTTTGTTATCTGTATGTTGTTCAGTATTAAATTCCCAAATATTTTGATGATCTTGATGACAAGCAAATCCTTTTTCATCATAAACGACAGGAATATCAAATGTCCATGCAGCTGTACAAATAAATTCAATATCCATCCTAAATAAATAATAAAAAAATTATTATCTTTTGTATTTGTTTCTCTCCTTTCTTTTTCTCCTCTCTTCCTCCTCCCCCCAACCAACCCCCTTTTAAAGCTTATATTCATTTCATTTCCATTCATTCTCTCTCTATTTTTATTACCAAAACTTTATTCATTTCCGTTTTATGCAATTTATTTCCCTTTCCATTTCTCCCTCAACAACAACAACAACAACAACAATATTAATAATAATAATAAATAGTTACCATGCAACACCTCCCATTTCTCTATAACCACGAGGGACTTTCCATGTTTCACGATGTGCCATTGTAAAATCTCCTGCTTGATCTGCTACCTTGAGAATATTTCCAGTAGTAAGTTTAAGAGGTTCTGGTAATTTATAATTACCCCACTCTTGATCACCAAGTTTACAAGCATTAAATAAAGTATCATCATCTGCAAATGGAGGTAAACGAACAATAGAAGGTGGTAATGGATCATGACTAATATATATATATTTTTAAAGATTTTATGTTCATTATAATTGAATTGTTAAATTATTTGTAATAAATACTGAAAGATTTGAAATATTTATATAAAACTTATGTTCTTACATATTATGTTGATCTTGTCGTTGTAAATAAATTACATTCTTTTTAAATACACGAGATTTTACTGCATTAAGGAAATTATGTGACCAGATATCATCTATTATTTAAATTGTAAAGCACACAAGTTTTTAAAATATTAATAAAAGTTCTACTGTTATTATAATCCTTATTTCAGGTACATAAAAAAAATAAACAAACACCCTAATGTTTTGATCTTTATTTTTTATACACACTGAAAAATTAAAAAAAAAAGAAATACAAACCTTGGTTTGTACAAACAACAAATTCACCACGTGCAAAACGAATACCAATATTTTTTCCTTCAAATTCATGAAGGGGTGAATTTCCTACATTAGGTAATATATCATGAATTTCTTTGGGTACGGTAATCACTCGGTATGTCAAGTAATCTGAATGTCGATAACGCTATTATATGTATATATATATATTTCATCCTATGAGTTAATTCTTTTATCCTATCCCCCCTCTTTCTTTCTTTCTCTTTTTTTTTTTTTAAAAAAAAAAAAAAAAAAAAAAAAAAAAAACTTACGAAAGAATCTATAACTCGTCGACGATCCGTAGGTGGATTCCATTCCACAATTAAAAGTTCCATATAGGTTTGAGAATGTTCAGCTAATAAATAAGCACTATCGATAAAATTCTGTAATCGATGATGTTGGTTACTAAGGTAACAAAAAAAAAAGATTTTATCAGTTACCAAGTAATAAATAAATAAATAGTTTTTCAATTATTTTTATTATTATTATTATTATTAGTTTCCCTCTCTATTTCTTTTTTCCAACCGCACAAAGAAAAAAAGAAAGTAACTTTTTTTTTTTACCCAGCATAGTCATCCATTCGAGAAACAATGACAATAGATAAATACGTTTCACGTTCACTTTCTGATGCAAGACAACTTTCCCATGTTAATTTTTCAATTTTGTTTTTATGAATAGTTGCTGTATCAGCAATACAATCTACTTTGGTATTATCTCCTAATAATTGTTGTTCTTCCAATATTTGAATAGATGATTCTCGAATAGATGCTGAGAATGTAAAGATTAAAGTAAAAGTAATTAAGGTAGCAGTAATTAACAATATGGTTTTTCGAGATGCTAAAGTTATAGATGATGGTAGTCTATCCATTTTTTTTTGGCATTAAAAGAGGGGGGTGGGGATGATAAGTGTATAAAAGAGTGTAAGTTTTGTGTTATAAAATAATAATAATAATAATAAGGTAGGGAAAAAAAAACGGCGGGTATAACTTTTTTTTTATTTGTTAATAAAGAAAAGCTTATAACAACTTTTTTTTTCGATTTTTTCTGGAAATTTGGGTAATTTTTTTTTTAGTTCTCAGAAAGTGAAACCGATCTAAAAAGACGCACTAAAATAAAATAAAAAAGGGGTAGACTCGTATAAAATAATATAAATAAAAGCCCTAAGTTGAAAGCTTCTTTCTTCTTCTAATAATAAATATATTTAATTGTAATTGAATAATAGAAAAATAAAATAAAAAGATATATATGTCAAGAGAGAGAGAGAGAGAGAGAATTACGAACCTCAAACAATACACAAAAAAAAAATTATACTCATATATGTTTTTGTAGATCCAAATCCTCCACTGAGGTTTTGTGTGCATGACCATAAAATCGGAATAACGGAAAAGAATCAATTAAAATCATTTTTTTAGTGTGTAAAAAAAAAAAAAAATCTCTTTTAACTTTATACTAAATAAACTTTTTTTTTTTTCAATAAATAAAAAAAATTAGAACAAAAACTCTTTTAGTAGAATAGTGAAAAAAAAAAAATTAGTTAAAAAAAAAAATAGTTAAAATGGAAAACAAACAAAAATTTAGCTATTTTTTTTTGACTAGTCATTATTCATATATTGCATGAATTTTTTTTTTTTTTTGGAGATGTAGGAGGGGGTTTGTCTGTTTTTTTTTTTTGTACGACATTTATATGGTTCAATTTTTTAATGAATACCTATAACTTTGAAGAGAATAAATAATGAGTTCTAAATCTTATAATAGTTATATACAATATGTTTTTTTTTTTTTACTGATACTTAAAAGTAAATAAAGTGACACGTTGTTATTTGGTAATACGAATATTAGATGTTCAAAAGTTAAATTATTATAACAAACATTTTTATTACAGGAAAAAAAAAAAAAAAAACCTGTTCTAAATGTCCGATATAAAGAAAGAATTTTAATGATTCACGGTCCGAGTTATTTTTGTAATAGTAGTGGTAATGGAAGCTTGTTGTTTCTTAGTATATATATAATTGAATGAGCGCAGTGATAAACTAGTAATAATAAGGATGAGATTCTTCTGTGTGTGGAAAATATAAGAGTTAGACCATTATTGCAGTAAATGAAAAAAAAAGGTACTGTTGTGAAGGTCAACTAACAATTTTTCTAATGTAATGTGTGAAAACATTGAGGTTACTACGTTTACAAGTACTATATATCCCCTACCCCATTTTTTTTTTTTTTTGCAAGTCAATAGGAAACTTCATTTATTTGGTGATCCATGTACACACATAAAGTCAAGAATATTATAATATGACACAAACAATTATTAAAGTTACACAAAATGATCTAAATTTCAATTTTCTTAACAAGTAAAAATGGTGTACAACTTGGGGGAGGTTGCGAGTGTAATTATTATAAGAAATTAAATTTTCTGATAGAAAAAAAAAATGTTCTGTTGGTACGTAACAATAGTAATTATTTTAAATGTAACAATAAATAAAATGTATGTAACGCTTTTTTTTTTATTGTTGTATTTCTCATAATGTATAATAAATTTTTTGATTTAATTTACATGGTCATTTTATGGAAGAGATAATTTTATATTTTACACAACACTAAATCTACTATATACTATATAAAATAAAATTGACTGTAACATAATAAATTTGTTCCTGCATATATCTTTTATTTACAATTCACTTAGTTTTCAATAACAACTATTTAAGTTTGGTACGTATATATATATGTATGGGGGGAGAGGATTGTCTCATCAAAGTACATGTGTTGTTCGGCGTTTTAGTATTATTTAGGACTTACCAACATTGTCATTGAATAACATTTGAAAATTATCTTTTCTTTATTATACTTACTGGTGTATATGAATAATAAATATATAAGGAGCTCAAAAAAAAAGATTATCAATTGATGTGATCAACCTATTAGCTTGTGGATTTTGATGTCTGCATTCATTATTAAACTGGTTTTGGTTTTTGTTATAATTAAATAAAAAAAAACTTTAAAATAGATCGTGTTATTCATATGGCATTGGAATATGTGATGCATGAATTAGTGGCAGCAGTAAGTAGTAATAGTATAGTCGTAGTAGTAGAAATGGCAAATGTACAATATGTTTATTGCAGCTTGAGTATAAGGTGTCAATGGTATAAAATAAAGTGTTTGTGTGTGAGAGAGAGAGATACCACATACACATACACATATAGACTAACATTTAAAGTATCTGTCATGTTACTTCAATAAAAAAATCTCAATGACCTTTTATTTTATTTTCTCTCCTTTTAATAATGCATCAAATGTTTATTATACAGAAAATGATCTACATGTAATATGAAAAAAAAAAAAGAAGAATTTAGACATGTTTTCCTTCTTACTTGGTGACCCGTACTTTGTATATATTGGAAATACAACATGAAGCAATCTGCAGTGCTTCCTTTATACATAAAACTGCTTGAGGAAAAAACAATCCAATAGAAAATTATTATTTTTTTTAAATCCATGCACCGTTTGCAATGGCTCACCCAAAATCAAGTTATCTCCGTTCCTTTTTTTTTTTTGTACGGCGTATTTTATCCATTTATAATAATGTGGGGTTGCCTTTTCCCCTCCTCACCCCTCCCATGTTTGTTCTTGAAATAGCAATACAACCGAACATATTATATCCTAATATTTTATCTCTCTTTTTTAGTAGTGAGTCGTGGTAATAGTCACATTTAGAGATGCATGCATTTTATTTATTTTTGAGTGGGGGGGGGAGGGCAGGTCATTGATGATTTTGCATTATTCTTCGATTTTGTATTGATGTGTATAGTGTGTAATCATTTTTTCTTTATTTGGTCGAAGTAGTACAGAGAAAAAAATATATATATAATGATATAAATATAGATAATATAACGCTAATGAACTATATCACATACAAGAGAAAAGGAAAAGAAAAAAAAAGGGAGGGAAGGGACAATGCACATCAATACTTGCCTCGAATAATAATGTAGTAGAGTCTTCATCGAAGATTCAACTATCATACGTAAGACTCAAAAGGTGTTGCGGCGTGCTGGTCGATAAAAAAAAACCCCATACTCAATTTATACGTAGAGTAGTGTATATATAACTATTATTACTGTTATTTTATTCAATTAATTATCTGATAAATGTAAATCATACATGTAAAGTATAATAATAAATAGATAACAATACTCCATGGGTATCCCTGATGTTCATGACTGTAAAAAGAACACTTACTCCCTTTCTATCCAAAAAATTTGGTCACTTTCAATATTTCTTTATTATCTTTCGTATATGGTTCTTGAACGAGCTTAATATTCATATGTTTTTCTATGTTATGGATATTATCCATTTGAAACTTATTATAATTATAAAAATTTCCTACGTATAAGGAAAAAGGCAACAGGTGTTAAATTATAATACCCCACTCATTGATTGCTGGTTTATATATACGTATATGTGTAAAATAAAAAAGAAACTTCTACAATCCTGGGTATCGTCCAACAGGACCTTATTATCATCTTTTTTTTAACTCACAGAATTCAACAAAACTTTATATTTTCATAATGGAGGTAAAACCATTCAAGGATATCCTATGCTTGTTTTTTTTAATGAAACGCTAGACTAACGATATTTTTCATTTATTGGTATATTTGCAACTTGGTATATTTATTTTCTTGGACGCTGCCCATTGCCATGACATATAAATGAATTCTTGTATCATTCGCCCCCTTTTGTCTTTCTTTGTGAAAATAGGACTTTATAAAGTCACTAGAAATCATTTGACTATACCAAATTACATCAAGGAGTACAGCAAAAAAAAATATTTTATATTAAGTCATACGTACTCAATGGAATCGCCTGTTCAGTTGTGCAATCATGGTTCCGTGCTACCTGACACTCCGACCGCAAAAAAAAAAAAATATCCTTCTTGGCTTTAAGTATTTCAATATAACACCTTGTTGATGTAGAATCAATTCATTTGTTACTGCTTCAGGTTCTCGTGTTCCTTTATTTCCATCGATATTGATATGAAATTGTTCTGTCCTCAATGAAAAATCATAAGAAAGTCATCCATTATTGCTTGTAATCTTTTGGTGTACACCTTGGCTATGAAAACTAAAACTGTAACAATTTTTATTTTTATTATATATAATAGACAATATTATCAACAAAAGAAACAACCCCCCTTAAAGCAATATCAGAAATGTTGAAATATTTTTTTTGCAAAAGATTAAAAGTATATACAAACATTTCCCCTCTTTCCCCCTCCTCATACTCAATAATTTACCACGTAAATATCATCAATTCATTATTAACATCCCGGGACCTCACTTTCACAGTATATGCCTTTTCTTTATTCTCTTTACTTTTTATACCTTCTTCTCTTGTTCCTCTACTAGTTTAACTTTTTCCCTTTTCGAGGGTTTTTTCAGTTAATACATCCACTCTTTCTATTTGTATATACACTATTTTCTACCCCCTTAATGTACCACAAGGAAGCCTATAGGTGCAGGTCAATTTAGCCTTCCCATAAATAAAATAATAAATCTTAACCTATATACAAACATTGGACTTTAATCTCCTCCCCCAAAAAAAAATAAATAAAAAAACTTCTTATATACAAGTCAAGTACATGTATTACTGTACTTTTTATCTACAACAAAATTTACTGTGCTTTGTAATTGTAGACGCTGTTTTCCTATCAATTAATCCCGATGATACCCTATGTTTCCTTAAGTACATCTTTATATGATAGAAGCTTACATTCAATATGTAGTTAATAAGATGTCTGATGGATTGAATCATTCCGCAGATGAACATATAATTTAACAAATATAGTCAGGCTGATGGATAATCAAGAATGTTCAAATACAATGTGTTTTTTTCTCCTTGATAAAATCTTCATTCACTTTGGCGCATAAGCTATGATAGAGGGGTATTTTTTGTACTTTTATATATATATATATATATATATATACGTACGTACTCATCCAAACTTTCGTTTTAATCACTCGTTTGTCCGCAACCTGTTACTTTCCATACATATATGCTCTATACATAATACAGAATAAGAATAAAAGTGGCATTGGGAATTAAATATAAGCAATGAATAGATGCCAACACATTTTTATACTGGTTTCAAAATCACAGCTCGTTAATAATTACACAACAGTTCTTTTCAGTATGTATGTATATTATTAGTAGCTGTAGATAATTGCAACATATAAGATAAAATTAAAGTGTGCGTGTTTTACTACGTATAGTATTGTTCAAATTAGATGGATCTTATAGTCTTCCATAAAAAATCTAAAAATATGTTAATTTCATTTTTTATATCCTTTTGTATTATATTTATGTCAGTTTTTTTTTTTTTTTTTTTTTTTTTGCGTTCTGCTATGACCCACCTCCTTTCTTCTTTCCTATTTATATGGAATTTTATTACTTAGTATTAGTAACATGGGATGCCCTTCGTCTATTTTAATTATTTATGCTTTCTCTTGCTTTACATGAAGAAGCATGGCCTATCTAAACTGGATTTTCTGACCAAAATGTCAATTTCAAATAGAAGAATTATGAATACATAATAATAGGAAAGTCTTATTGAATCATACTATAGTATTTTAGATGATAATAAAAATATCAACCCATCTGAAAATTTAAAATTTACTGTTTAATTTTCAAAAGTACGTAGCCAAACTGAGTGGATCATTTGGTATGGAACAATCCTATGATAGCCCGGGAGTCCATGAGAATGCTATTTTTTTAACCGTCTAAGGAAGCTTTTGGAATCCCTCCCTTACAGGATAATCTCACTAAAGAACTTGGAGTCGAGGTAATACCTTCAGATGGTAACATACAAGCCGACAATGTTGACTTTTCAACGGTAATAAATTCATCACTTGAAACATCAGCATTGTTAACATTCGCTGGATTCACGCTAGCAACAAAAGGTGCAAGATATAAATTTATCGCACAAAAATAAGGGACAAAATTCGCAATTTTACCTGTACACACAAAAAGGGAAAAGTATTTGTTTGACGAAAAAATGAAGACAACGTATAAGAACTGTACAATAGTAGATTGGATGAAATTTGCAAAGAATTGGTCTGTATATGTCAACGGGGAAGATATATTTTATAAAACTCCAGAATATCTATACGTAGTTACAATAGCAAATATGAGCAATTAAGAGCAGCGTCGTTATCTATGTCAATGAATTCTGAAAGTAGAAAGGAAGTGCATGATATAGTTCTGTCTGAAGATAGAAAACGAAAAGTCCTAAGCGCTAGTAAACCAAGCACAAACAAAGTACCTCGATATGAAAACATGACTGTTCAAGTACCTTATTCTCTTCACATAGCTATTCAACCAGTATTGACAAATACTTCTGATTCAAACAGATTATCATCCTCATCGAATATGCAGATATCAGCTATGCAACAATTACTGTCATATCCTACTACTAATATGCATACATACTCCTGAAAAGAACTGTTGTGTAACTACTAATGAACTGTGATTTTGAAACCAGTACAAAAATGTGCTGGCATTTATTATTGCTTTATATTTGATTCACAATGCTACTTTTATTCTTATTCTGTATTATGTATAGAACATACAGGTTGCGGACAAACGAGTGATTAAAGCGAAAGTTCGGATGAGTACGTACGTATATATTTATATATAAGAGTGCAAAAAATACCCCTATCATAGCTTATGAGGCAAAGTAAATAGAGACTTTACCAAGAAGAAAAAACACATTGTATTTGAAACAATGTATTGTTTTTTATATAAATTAAAATGTAATCACATGTTTGCATAAGGACAAGAAGAAGTAAGAAGAGATTGAATAACATTTTACACTCTTTTATATTATCGGTTTATTGATTTATTACATTTTGAATGTCATGTGTTGTAAGACGATAGTCCATGTATTATATATACAAAAGAATTTTTACTATACTAAGATAAAGTGGATTCCCGTGATGACGCAACATCGTATAGATAGTAAGAAGATAAATTTACACCAATATTAAGTGATACGTGAAAAAAAGAAAGGCAAAGGGTTACAGGTGATTAAAAAAAAAGAAGATGATAAAATAACGACTTTGCTGTTATTAATAATGCAAAAAAGAATCCTTGTAATAATCAAAGTGTGGTGATGGCTTTGATACAATTTTTTTTTATCTTTCCTCGTTTGTCCGAAGTGGAGTTCCAGCTGAAGGCTGTTTCCAATTCACTTCTGCTTGGGATGGTTCATTAGAAAGTGAGCATTCGCTAATTTTTCTTGTTGTATCTTTAAGTAAATTTGCCAATTGGATTAAATGTTCAAGTATTACAGTAAAACCCCGCTTTTTGCACCCTCGATTTTTGCACACCTTTTGGTCACAATCCCACTTTGATTTTACTATGTTTTCAGCCCCACTTTTTGCACATCCCCGCTTTTTGCACTGCTTTCGAGCCAAATCCCACCTGCGCAAAAAAAGGGGTTCAACTGTACTGGAACTCTGTGAACATCTTGTGGAGATTCCAAAAGCGAGAACATTCTCCATGTTCATATAATATGTAACAGCCTTGTTCTGTTAGCCGCATTGTATATGTGGTCATATTTTTACCTTTAATTAAAATACCAGTTACAAGTGGCGATTTTACACCATAGTCTAATAACGCATCCAGCATTTCTTTCATTTCTTTTCCTAATTTCACAAAGTCGGACTGCACTTGGGAAATAGATGTTTTTTTTACATCGTTTGACCTCACACGCCAAAACGTCGAACTTATCGCCAGTTGTTGCTTGATAAGAGCCAACACAGTCTGCTAATAATGAATCCGGTTTGCCATTGATGTGTGTTTCTGCTAGTCGTACGTGGACGGAGATCCGCTGAAATATTGGTTGAATAAAGGGAGACACATGCTGTGCAATAAATGTTGATTTAACAAAGAAGCAGTCAGACATCCAGTTTTAAAACGTTCCAATGAGATTATAGAGTATGTTTGTTGTCAACAGAAAATCATCAATTTCTTCACTGTTAACATGTGCGTTATTATCGTCGTCTTCTTTTTCTTTGGTTTCTTGATCTTCGTCATCATAATCTTCTTCTTCAAAAGCAGTGTCCGACGCATCTCCAAAATTACGTATACCAGTGCATATAGTTTTCTTACTGGAAGACTATCGTTTCGACTAATCATCTGATCTATCATACCACACCAGGTTCGTACAGGAAATGGTAAATCTGGCCAGAATTCTTTTCGTTTGATATTTTTGACGATTGCTTTGTAAACGTTTGGTTCAAATCGATGTAAACATGAGGTCAGTTGATAAGGAGTAATTACAAATATATTACTCAATGATAATACACGTTTGTCTGATAAATTCTGTTTAGCATCGGAAAGAAAAATCGATCGACTTCGAAATTGTTGAAATTTTTCAGTGATGTTGATTGTACCAATTTTCCAATGTGTTTGAGGTTTCCAAGTTCGAGAAACATTCACCATATAATTGACAACATAGCGCTGACGTTTATGCTTGTCAAAGCTGTCATCAAAGCTCTAAAAGAGACAAAGAACAAGAAATACAAGAAATAGTAAGCAACAGTAGCGATAAGGCCAAAGAACTAACTAAAAAAAATTTATGCTTATTCTTACCAATAAAACATCATTCAACCGCTTCGATCCAATAATCTCCTCTATTTTATTTTCTTTATTTTTCACCTTATCAATATCAGACGTGGATGGAATTGATGTGTATGAAGCTGGTGTTAAAGAAGCGAATGGTAGTAAGACTTGGTTAGCTGGAACGACGCCTGCTGGTGTTATTGTAGCTGATATGGTGCCGTCCCTGTTTTTTTGTAAAAAAAAATGTGCAAAAGTGAGTTAATATGCAGCAAGCTTTAAAAAAGTATATAGCCATGTATACTGAGTATCACACCCATTCAATGAATTATATTGTCCCCCATTGATATTAAGCTCTACGTTTGTTACGTTGGTACCCTCCTTCTTGATCATTTGTCCAGCAGAATTACTTGTACTTACATGGGAAAAATTAGCGACTATCGCAGATATCGCAGAGGAATCGCAGATATCGCAGACACATTTGAACACAGACAACGAAAATGGGAATTAGATTCCTGAAAAGAATGAGGGTGAAAAGAAAAAACTATACTCACTTATTTTGCCAAATGTTATGTCGCCTGGTATTATCTATTTTCTTGCAAAGATGATTTTAACAACCCTGCATTACCCCATATATTCTCATCATCAATAACATACAGTTTGTTGTGTATTGGGTCCGCCTCGAGGTCCGTACAGGAGGCCCTTTTTTTTTCTTTCACTGGTGCTATAGTAAGTCATTTTCAGATTTCCAAACAATTTGACCAAGCATAATGGACGCTCATCAAGAATGTCCTCCTCCTCAACACCTTCCATTGTCTCTGCGCTTTCGACAACTTCCATTTCTTCATCTAATTGGCTCATACCCCCAAATCTTTCTTGATTGGATCCCGGAGTAACTGGTGGTTGTACATTTATAAATATTTTGAGGAAAAGAATGGTGAGTGATTTGGTATAGTATAATACAATCATTCCAAACAAATATAAACCTGAGCATATCTCTAAAATGGTGCGTGAAAAACAATAAATTAATTCTCCAAAGAATGTAGCTTTACCACTACCTCGTATTGGAAGACGCATTTTGATTATCATATCCGATTTTTTTTTTTTTGCAACACTTGGATATTCATTACATACGAATCTGGTGCCGTCTTTGAACAAGTTCTTGCCCACCTTGAATTCAGATTCTAACATGGCTCCCAACACTCGGTCGTCGTCAAACTGATTATGCCAGTATTGCCTTATATAACGATCGATATTGAGATGATCAAAGTCCTCCAATCGCATAACTTCCCAAACCCAAAGTTCGATATCAGGGTATTCATCCAAGGAGTTGGCATCACCATCCTTCAGAACAGTTTCTAATTCATCCATCGAATATACACGCTTGAAATTACGTATGAGTAATAGTTTCTTCAATGATCTTACCAGCGTTTAGCTTAGGTAAAACTCAGGATTTGATGTGTTCTTGAAAAAGCCTAAATAATAATGAGTTAGTATTTTAATCGTTGCAGTTGCAAACTTGATGTGAACTTGCAATAACGTACCAATTGTTCGCTCTGCCGATCGCGTAGAACAACCACGTAATGGGCCAAGTTTCTGGATAATATCATGTATATACTGAAGATAATGGAAGTTAACAGTGTATAGATTAATACTGGTCTTATTCTTCATGTGTATATGCCAATTATGTAAGTGTCTATTTGAAGTTTAGTTGCAAGTTAGAAAGTATTGTTTCTTATTTAATTTACTTCTGTTTTATTTGGTAAACTTACTTTTGGATGGCGGACATATCATTTGCATATATTTTTCACTAGAGAGCCAAGGTACATCCAATGACAAGTGACGTGAGGGCTTCAACTTGTTCAGAATAAGCACCATATGTTTCATCAAGCTCTTCAAAAACCAAAGTAGGGACTATACATCGGAGAAGCATGATCTAGTCAACGAAACGCACATGACCAGCCAAATCAAAAAATCCTTCCTTTTATAAGCTAGTTTTCACTGTAGTATTTCACGTTTACATTTTAATTTATATTTACTGACAATTATTTAATTATCGCATAGGGATCAATCCATTGACGGTCACAGTTAGGCCGCCGGCGCAAGATGGGTTAAAAATGGATTATAAGAATATTATATAGTATTATGTGATGGACTAATATATTAATATTATTATGCTTATAGCTCGACTGTTTCGCACCCGGATCCGGTCGTCTTTTTCGTTCCTTCCTCTTTGCGTGCTACTGCTTCCCTCCTCCTACTCCTCCTCTTCTTCCTCACGACCACCATCACCACGACCTGATTTGTATCAATATAACCGCCGCCACTCCATCATTCCTACCACTCATCCCCCACCATCACCATCACCATCCCCCTCATCTACCTCCACCACCAGCCTCCCCATCCAATCGTTAATGTTTTTTTTAATAAAATTGATCTATAAATATACAATATACAATAGCTTTTATTGGCCTAGCAAGGTTACACGGATATCTTAAATAAGAAATCTCTGTTTAAATTTGAATCATAAACTTCGATATCTGCGATAAATCTGCGATATCTGCGCAAGTTGCCCATGGTTCTATTTGGTACTGCTTCAACTTCTTGCGGGAGATATTTGACAAGAGAGCGCCATGTTTTTAAGTTTCCTTTTTCCAACAGTCGAAGATCATTTTTGATTATATGTAGCAAATGACAAAGCTCTTTTTCTGCATGATTTTTCTGGTAATCGTTCTAGCCTTTAATAAATGACCACTTTTTAACCGATGTCTTGTCAAAACATGGCATTGTGATAGTATTTGATGTAAGTAACGAAAAAAAGCTGAAAGGTTTTGTATAATTTTTTCAAAAAAGAGAGGTATAAGTTAAGCATTCAAAAAACTTCATTTATTTTTGTATCGTTGCATAACTGCAGATTCACCGGATTTAGCTAGCCTACTTTTCAACTATTGTTCTTGAACTGAAGACATGTGATCCGGAACTCGGGACATAAATAAAAGCAAGTGTTCCAATATCCATTGGCATTTTATAATTATTATCAGTCTTCATTTACGGATAACAGTTACATAGTAATGATTTTTTATAGATTTTATAAAAGTTTCACAATATGTATGGCTTTCCATGTATTCTCTTGTTTATTATCATTATTATTATATCATGATAAAGTTATGTTCTACAAAAAAAAATATCATGATAAAGTAGTGACATGCACGTTTCCGTTTTCGGTTACTGGAATACCCAGAAAACAGGTTTTTAATCACCCATTTGCTTGGTTTCTAGAACACAAATCAAGGATCAGCTCGGATCCAATGTAAATATAATGATTAAGGTGCATACTGGCTTAAACCATCAAATTATGGGTAGGCATAAGAATTGACAGAAATAAAGTTATGAACTTTTTGAGTCGTAATATACGTTACTTTAGGTATTCTGAAGAGATGCTACGGAACAGTTTTAAAAAAATATATTTTCCATTGAGATTTGTCGCTTCAAAGTTTTGTCAAAATATGATACTTTACCAAGTAACGCCAAGGGATAAGCAGTGTGTAACCTATAAAAGCGGATGATTTATGGTTACACAAGATTCGTGGTCTGGATTATAACTTTTACTGTTCTATTTTTTTTTCACTCAATAAAAAGCAAATTGATATAAGAACAATAATAAAACTCGAAAAATAGTTGTTTTCAAATATTGCTTGCATGTAGATACAATCATCTATACGAACGAAGATTCAAATAATTTCCAGACTTTTGGTGAATAGCAACCAAGTAAAATTATAACCCCATCCACCATTTTTAATAAAAAAATAGAACCAGGTTCTGGCAGATAATACTGGGGGAATAGCAGAAATATCAAATGGTACTATGAAACTAAGCAATAGAGAAAAAGGGAAATTACCGCATACACGTACACTGTCATCTCTTTTCATCCTTAAATATATAATAAATTTCACAGGGTTAGCAATGGCCTGCAGAATTTTGATAGTCTCATTGGTAGCAGTGTTATTACCCGGTGGGTGTTTAAAATATCTCAAATCGAATTGGGTCACTTTTCGACAGTATGTTTTGAACAAAAGAGTTATCTTTTCTCTAACATTTGGAAAGCTCTAGTATTCTATTCTATTTTTTTTGTAAACATATAGTTTTTTTTTTACACAATCCGTATTTTTAACAAGTGTGCTGTGTTAAATTTTTTTTTTTATATTTTCCTATTGTTAGTGAAACAATTCATAATACGTAACTGGTTTTTATGTAATCGCATCGCAGTCTACTGCACTAAAGCAGCGGTAGATTAAAATGGCGGATGATAGTATCTTTTAAGGAGAATAAATGTCATTACTGCGTTACTTGACGTCGAATCGGTTGTATATTTTCACTTTATACCGGTTACTTCTCTAATTTTTTTTTTACGTAGTTTAATTCATGCACAATGTTATATATTTTCTCGAGTCAAATGTATAGTACATTCAAGATAATCGTACCAGCACTTTTTAGAAGCGTTTTATTGCTCTGCACTTAAATTCCAATTGAATTAGATTGAGACATATCTGGCCTTTGAGCACCTAGTGGGTTTGACTGCCGGGAATGGGGAGTATATGATGCCACAGATAAAGTAGGGTGCTACATGCGAACAAAGTGACTCTTACGTATTGAAAAACTTGTATTTTTATTATTCTTTCCTTTTTTAAAAAGTTTCTATCAAACTTGAATAACTCATCATCGTTTTTAAAGACGTTTTGTAATATAAATATAGAGAAGAAATTAATTCTCCATAAGATTGTTGTTTTTAAGGATAGAGAAGTAAGAAAGTGATTATCAAATGCAAATTAAAAGGCATGCATTTTATAGATGTGAATGAATAGATACATATTAAATGAGAAAATCCAACCAAGAAAAATATCTCTTGGTCTATTTTTTTTTTGGCCAAACAGGCAGGGTTGCTTTATACAAGTATCCAAGAGTCATAATAAATACTCTTTTGGGATACTTTTCACTTTTAATTAAATGGGTTGGATAGGAAAGAGAAAGAATAAGTTGGAGAGAGGGGGGGGGGTTCTGAGAGGAAAATGCGATATGTAATAATATGATTTAACGATTGTATGTTTAAATGCTCAGAAAAGGAGAAAGAAAGAAAACAATAGGACCTTTATTACTAAATGTGAGTACTTTATTCTTCTTTCTCTTCTAATATATACGTAATGATTACGTTTAAATCATTTTATATTAAGTTATATTTATATATTATTTATTATATTATCAGCGCTTGTTTAAATTATTACATGTATCAAACACATAAACTTATTATTTTGGATATTCATATATAATTTATTATTATCATTATTTAGAGGCAAATAAGCTTATGTATCAGTGGTGTTACTGCTTACAAAAGTAATGCGAGTACAAAGGTACTAATTATATTATCGCTTGGGGAACTGTCTTTATATTAAAACGTCTGCAAACAATGCGGGGGACTAGTTGAATTGACAAGAATTATTATGTGCTACGATGCAAGACCAAAAGCAAAGTCCGAATGACCCAGATTTATATGCTTTAATAAGATTCTCAGATGTAAAAAATAATAATAATCAAAAACTAAGCGCATGTGGTATATAATATTGGTTGGCAACCATATAGAATTAATAGAACGAGAAGAAAGAATGAGAAACCGTACACCACAGTTATGGCTCATCTATGATCGATTATAAACCTTGTTAGTATAATCGTTACAGAGATCTGCCAATCATATTGTCTTATCGTTTGCTCTTGTGGTTTATGCACTTTTTGAAATTTTTATATACAGTATTGTTTTATTATATCGGCACGAAGCGAATTATAAATGTGTAATGTATATCTTTCAGACTTTTTAAATTAATCGATACGCACCCCGAGGCAATCTCCAAGTAAAATGCTGAATTTCAGGATAGCTAGATTGACTTTTGAGTTTCTTTTTTATTATTATTAAAAAAATGTAAAATAAATAATAAGACCCTTGAGTGTGATGATATGTGAATATTCATGCTCACATATACGTTATTAGAAGCCATTTTATCAATCAAATCGTGGGAGATGTTTTTCCTCAAAAAAGAAAAAAAAATAGCAATGTTGGGGGGGGGGCTGATTTAGTATAATCCCACGGTTTGTATTCCCGTATAGTTACTAACGAGAACTAATAGAGTTTAAGCAAGCTATAAATTGAATTAATGGCATATGTGATTATTATTAAAACACCCATCTTTATTATTTACTGCGGCATACTTTGTACCTGCATAATAAACTTAATAGTGATAATAATAATAGTAGTAAGAAATCCATGGCTTTACCAATTGTTCTTTTTATATTTTATTTATTTTATTCTAAAACAAAAGTGGGGATGTACGCTTATCAGTAGTTATGATAATAGACATGATTTGTTGTTGTGGCGAGACACTTGATAATATCCTATTTAGCAATATACATTGTGGGAAAGAGGATAAAGTCGTACCTTTCTCATTTTACCACGGAGATTTCAAAGTTTTGTGAGCAGTGCTACAAAAGAACAAGAAAAAAAGGTGCACGGAAGCCTTGAATAGAAGAGCAACCATTATTATTCCCTAACATAGGATCTAAAATACGTACTATTAGTAATTACAGTACGTATTGGTAATAATAAAAATTTAATTTAGTAGTATAATAAATATGGAATGTTTATTTATTTATTTTTCTGTGTTGTTTCGTATTAATTTAAGACGTTATGATATTGTATGATTATAAGAGAGGTTTCAAAGAATAATCATGTTACTGAGTTTTTCAAATCGTTAGTAATCAAAACCCAACTGTTCGGTTTTGTTATACTTTTATATAACCATATGTCAAAAATATATCGACTAAAATATAAAAAGACGTAAACTAATAGCATGTTAAGATTACGGAGTGTGGGGTTATTGTGGAACCATTCCTTGATTAAATTAGATGGTTTTTTTTTTCACTTCAACACGGGTTGGACCATTCAAAATAGCGCGCATTTGTAATACGAAAGTAAAAAAAAAAAAGATGCTTTTCTAATATTTTTATTTGTAACAAATATCCGCCGGAAATCGGGTTATGAAGCGAATTTCTGTATAGTGTATTATGTAAGACATGAGGCCATTCATTATTTTGGAAAAAAAAAAAGAGCAACTGACAGGGAGATTGTTTCGAACATTGAAAGATTTATATATATATATATATATATATATATATATATCCATGTTGTGTGTGTGAAAAAAAAAACCCCTATCATTACTTGAATTGTAAAGTCGAAAAAAAAAGCACTAGATAATCTACGTACCAGACATTTTTGTTTGAGAACAGGTGCAAAAAAAAAAAAAAAAAAAAAAAATTATCATATCATATAATATTTTCAGTTGTCAAGACAAGTGACTTTTTTTTTATTTTCTATTAAAAACGAGCATATACATGTACGTTAAATATGTAATACCCCCTTGCATGCGTGGGCGCTTTCAAATTTTAGTGCAACGGATATTGAAAGGCATCATTTATATACATCTTATAAAAAGTAAAAGTAAAATGGTAAAAATAAAAAGTTATTTGGTGTGGGGATAATAATAATGATGATGAATCCTCACCACTAAAAAAAAAATAACCTGTTTGGTGCTAAGCGAGATAAGATAGGTACTTACTTATAAAACCATTAATATTATTCCCCACGCTATAAAAGACCTCGATCTACTCGTAACACAGTCTTTCTATTTTGCAATAACTGGTGCATGTGACCTTGAATAGCAATTATGGATAAAAATATTACAGATCCAACAGATCATCTTGACTCTTTTTTAGCATATTGCGGAATTTTTTTTTGTCCATATAAAGAGTTGAAAAGTTTTTTTTTTTTTTACAACTTTAATTGTTCTTTCTTTCGTTTTTTTTTTTTTTTTTTTTTACTTTTCTCACATCAACATGACAACTAATTCACCTTCTGTCGTGTCAGAGAAAGTCTTTGATGAAAAGATCGAGCAACTCTCTGGTGATATTGAGAGTACACGAGGATCTAGTAACGATGACAGTTTTGTTGCTCCCAGTCCAGAAGAATGGAGAAAACTTTTGTGGAGACTTGATTTGCGGATTATCCCCTATGTCGGTATTTTGTACCTCTGTTCTTTCTTGGATCGTGTTAATATTGGTAAATATATCTACCAACATTTAAAAAGTAAAATGAGAAATTGGATAGCTTTTATAGAATAGCTAATCAAAATTCAATTGGGGGAAATACTTTACTCTAATTATGACAGGTAACGCAAAAGTTGCTGGTTTAACTGAACATATTGACATTACGGATTATGAGTATAATTGGGCTTTATCTATTTTCTTCATTGGATATGTATGTATATATGATATATGACACAGATGAAGAGTCATAGCAAATGGGGATGTCTGGTTGGGTGCTGAGAAGAAACTTTATTCATGCTGATCCCATTTTCTTTTTCTTCATATTCCAGATTATTTTTGAGGTTCCGTCAAACTTGATGTTAAAGTTTATCGGTCCCAGCAAATGGATTTCGATTGTTATGATGGCATGGGGTGTTGTAAGTTATAATTATATACAAAGTATATTTTGTTGAATGAGGTATTTTTTTTTCTTAATGGACGTGTTAACTGATTATACCTATTTTTTTTTGTGATCCCTTTAATTTTACAGACAATGGCTGCTATGGTAGGTTTTCATTTCCAAACAAATTAAAATGAAGGTTTCAAAACATTCATAATAAAAGCAAGCTAATTTAATTTTCTATGTCGATCATTTAAATAATATAGGCAGCAGTACATAATGGAGCAGGTCTTCTTGCAAGTCGTTTCTTCCTTGGTGTTACTGAGGTAAAAATATATAGAACCGAACTTTTTGCAAAACATTTCTTCCAAATTTAGTATATGAAAAAAAAATTATGTTTTCTGACACATTTTTTTTTCTCTTTGTTTACATTTTAATTTTCATCCTCTTACTTATTGAATGATTTAGGCTGGTTTGTTCCCTGTAAGTGATTTTTTTTTTTTTTGGTTGTCATGGGAACAAAAATGAGATCTTTGTAAATTAAATACTTTTTTTTTTTATTTTTATTTTCATTGATTTTTAGGGTGTCATTTTTTATTTGACTCTTTGGTATACTCGTAAAGAACAAGCTACTCGTTTGGCACTTTTCTTCGGTTGTTCAACATTAGCTGGGGTAAGTTTAAAAAAAACAGTTTTTTTTTTTCCCTGGTATTCAATAATTTTTTTTTTGCTATACCGCGCACTGACAATTGGTTCCTCTTTTTACTATCGTGTAACATGTTTATTTAGGCTTTTGGCGGTGTTCTTGCGTAAGTTTCCTTTTTTTCTTTTTTTTTTTTTTCGGTTAGCTTGTATTTGACCTAACATGCTCTTACTTTTCTAAAAAAAAAAAAAAAACAGATATGGTATTATGCAAATGGAAGGCATTCGAGGTTTGCATGGCTGGCAATGGATTTTTATTCTTGAAGCCATTCCTACTCTTTTCTTTGCATGCACAACTTATTTTGTACTCCCAGATTTTCCAGAAACCAAAAGCAAATGTAAGTTTCAATTTACCCTTTTTCTCAGGATGACAAGTGTTGCCAAAAAAAGACTAGGAAAAAATATTTATTTCTCTGCCATTTCCATTTTTGGTTATACTCAAAATATCATTATTATAATATAGTCTTGAATGAACGTGAACGTGAAATCCTTGTTCATCGTCTCAAGGTTGATGCTGGTCCATCGACGGAAACTCATTTCTCTATGAAACAATTCTGGGCCGCCTTTTTGGATTGGAAAGTTTATATGCATTCCACTATCTACATTTGTTGTGTTGCCCCCTTGTACAGTTTAAGTATGTTTATGCCCACTATTATTCAAGGAATGGGTTTTCAATCTTTGCAAGCACAGGTATGTTGAAAAAAAGCAAATCAATATCATTGATTTTATCTTTAACTATATGGAAATCATAAACTAAAAATAATCATTCTTATTTGAATTATATAGGCAATGAGTGCTCCACCTTGTAAGTTTCCTTTTTTTTTTTGTCTTTTACATTCATTTCTTAATAGCATGACTTTTTTTTTCTTTATCTAATCAAATAACTTATTACTTTAATATTACTAGACGCCTTTGCTTGTGTTGCTACTGTTCTTACAGCTATGCATGGTGATCGTCATAGCGAGCGTGGACTTCATCTTGCTATTCCTGGTTTACTCGGCGTGGTTGGATACATCTTGCTTATTACTTTGACAGACAAAGGCATGGTTGCAATGTATATTGCTGCTTGTATTACAACCATTGGTGTATTCTCTCAGATCCCAGCCATGCTTTCCTGGTTTAGCTGTAATATTGGTGGTCATACTAAACGTGGTGTTGCTACTGCTATTATCGTATCTTTGGGTAACATTGGTGGTGCAGGTAAAAATCATTTTTTTTTCTCTCTCTTTAAGGCAAGCATCAAAAACTTATACAGGTACTAAACATCTTAAACTATTACTTTTTAGTGGGTGGACAGATCTATCGTACTCAAGATGGTCCTTATTATGCTCGTGGTCATGAAATTTGTGCCGGTCTGTTGGCGGCCGCTGTTGTCTTATCATGTATTTACAAGTACATTTTGCATCGTATTAACAAGGCTCGTGATAACTTGACTGAAGAAGAGTATAAGAAGGCATGTGAAGGTGAAGACCTTTGTGATAATGTAAGTATCATATATTTTTAAACTTTTATAGATATGTATTGTACTTAACTATTCACTTTAAAAAGCTTTATAAACTAAACAATCCTCTTTTTTTTATTATTATTATTCTTATTATCTAAATGTAGCATCCCGATTTTAGATACTATACCTAAATTATCTCTCATACATATAATTTACTAATATTCTACTAACTATTTATTACATATAAAAATACTCATACTGTAATTGTATTATTATATAATTTACATATTCTATTTTCTATATTTTGCTTTTTTTTTTTTCTCTCTCCAAATTTTCTATCTTTTATAATAATATTTTGTTAATATATCATCATAGTACTTTGTATAATACTAGTGTCAAATCCAAAATTGTATTCTTAAAAATATATATCGTGTACAAAATAATTTTTCACATTAATAAAAAAAAATATATATACACACAAGCTACCACCTTACAGAATTTTTTTTTCTTGATATATATCTAGATATGAATTTATAATAACTGTGAAAATAATAATAATCAAGTATGGTTTGTTTCCTCCCCCCCCTCCTCCGCCTTCTCTTCACTATATTATTTTTACTTGATAGAACCAAACAAATAAACGAACCAAATGAAATTAAAAAGAAATAGGGTAAATAGTTTGATTTAAAGTATTTTCCTTTTTTTTATTTCGTTATTTCTCTTCCATAATTTACGTGCGCGAACCGTTTTATGTCTTTTTTGTTCAAACTTATCAATACTTTTTAATAATTGTTCACGCATTTTAATTCCAATTAACCATGCATCTCCTCCACTGCTTTGAAACAATCCATTGACAAATTGACGTGCCGTATCAAATTCACGTAGTCGACATACTCCAAAAACAACCACACTAACAATACCAGCGTCCGGGGATATTTTACGATCATACATATCATCCAATAACTTTGTCATACCATTTAGATCTTTTTCCCATCCATACACCCTGAGCATAATACTATATGTATATTTTGTTGGTTCAATTTCACGTTGCTTCATCAGATCATATAGATCATGACAACTGGATAAATCCCTTCGTTTCATAAATAATTGAAGAAGTGTATCATACAAAATAGCATAATGGGCCAAATCTAATTCTGCCATTTCAGAGCAAATGCGTGAAATAGATTGTGTATCCAAAGGTTGGTTGCGAGGTGTATTGTTCGAAATGAGGTTGAGTAGGATAGTGTATAGGTAAATCATGGATCGTCGCCTACGATTTGACAATCGTGCCGTTGTTTGTTGTGTTGTATTATTTTTATAGTGTGAAATTAGGGTATCATGGAATGCATACAAGCCAGTAAGATTCTTTTGTCGATAAAGAGCATAGGCAAGTTGGTATAGCGATTCTTTGCTCGGAAACTGATTATTGTAAAGTGCTTTAAGGTATTTATGAAGTGCTTCATTGGTTCGTCGTTTATGTGAAAGTTTGATTATAGCTGCGGAAATGTCGCGTGGATGTTCTAATGGGGGTGTTATCGTTGTTCCATTTGTTTTCATTGGTTCTTCTTGTGACTTCTGGGATAATGGTGCTGTTACTTGTGTTGTAAAACCCCGTTTCCAGGGCATTGTTGTTATTTTATTGGAGTTTATTAACGAGTCTCGTACGACGCGACCACACCCATGACAACGTCTCCATGGTGGTAATGATGCCCGAAATGGATATGTTGTTCTCGAAGATGGTGCCAGTAATTTTACAAGGAGATCGATAGTACGACCACCCATTTTTGTTTTTTTTTTTTTTTGTTTTTTTTTTTAAAAAAAAAACAAACTGTATTTAATGGGAAATTTGTGCCCTTTTGTTTAAAAGTGACCGGTAGGTCAAAAAAAAAAAAAAATTCGGAGCTTTGACAAGTAAAAATTCCTCTCCCTCTTCCCGATTTCCGAACATTTGACAAGAGATTAAAAAAAAATAATAGTTTATTTATTTATTCATCAGGATTACTTAAAGCTGGCATTCCAGTTGTTGGTTTACTACTAAATTGAGTTTCAAGGAACACTTTGATGATACCACCATCTTTGGCATCGAATCGTTTATAAACTTCAGGAGTACATTCAAGTGGATATCGATTTGTAAGAATCACGGTTGGATCAAACTATAATAACAAGTAATATTGATGCATACATGAGTTGTTTATATATATAATATAGAATCAAAAAAATTTATATCTATATTTATATATTCCAAATATATATATAAAAAAGAACCCAACTTACCAAACCACTTTCAATATGTTCCAAACAAACATCCCAATATCGTTGAACAGGTGCTTGACCACATCCAATTAATCGAATTCCTTTTTCCATCAATGCACCCACTAAGAAATGATTTGTATAGGCAGCATAATCTGCAATAACACCAATGGTACCAAATTTTTTGACGGCACGAAGACATTCATTTAATACTTCAGGTGAATCTGTCTCTAAACCCACAGCATGCTCTACCTTGTGCAACAATGATTTTGTATAGCGGAATCCAGCACAATCGATAGCACGATCTAACCCATCAGGGGCCAATTCGAAAATTTTCTTGACAACATCGTTATCTTGTTGAAAATTAATGGGTTCAGCACCCCAATGTACTTGTGCCAAATGTAATCGTTCAGGTACATCATCGATTACAATGATGCGTGCTGCCTTAAAAACATTACGAAGCCATTGAACTACGTTAAGACCAATGGGTCCTAAACCCCAAACGCCAATAATTTCATTCTCTTGACAACCTGTATCCCATACTGTATGGTAAGAAGTTGGAACAATATCTGATAAATACAAAGCCTTTTCATCGGGTACACTTTCAGGTACTTTGAGTAAATTGGTGTTGGAAAATGGAATTCGACAATATTCAGCTTGACCTCCTAAATAGATATAATTCAATAAGATCAATATTTAGAACTTGTTGTATAATATGTGGTATATATATATATATATATTTAAAAGACAGAAACTAAATTTTTTTTTTAATATTACCTGCAAATCCACCAACAAAATGAGAATAACCCATGATTCCTGAAATTCGCATTCCATATAACTCTTCTTGTAATTTACTATCATTGGTTGTATCACATGCTGTATAGAGTTGTTTTTTGCAGTAATCACATTTACCACAAGCAATACTAAATGCAGCTACCACACGATCACCAGGTTTTACATTTGTCACACTCGAACCCACCTTGTCAACAATACCCATCACTTCATGTCCCAAAATATCACCTTTTTTCAATTGAAGAATTTCTGCATGATATAAATGAAGATCGGATCCACAGACAGTAGAACCAGTGACTTTGATCACAGTATCTTCGGGATCGGTAACGAGTGGTACTCCTACTTGTTGCATTTCAAGTTTTTCTTTTCCCATCCATGCACAAGCTAACATTTTACGATTCGGGTCTGTCGTTTGTGTATCTTGATTCGATGTAGATGTAGGATGTTTGCCCAATTTTTCTTGAGCGAAATTTGCTGCTGCGTTCATCATTTTTGTTTATAATAATAATAAAAAGAAAGAAAGAAGTTAAAACAAAAATTTAAATAAGAGAGCTTAATTTTATATGAAAACTCCCCTGGTGCTTTTTTTTTTTTATAATGAAATCAAGGTTAGGCAAATGGAGTAATAGCATAATAATCATAATAAAAGAAAAATCATAGTTACGCAAAATTAAGTAATAGTAAACCCTTGTTTTATTTTTTTTTTTTATGCGGTTAAACAATTAATAAATAATTATGAGTTGTTTCAATATAAATTGCAAGGGTAAATTGGTATAAAAATATATATATATAGAAATTCGGATTATTCAAACCAGACTTGATCAATTGATAAATTTTAAATGTACACTATAGCATGAACGTCGAATATAGCCGCGATTATATTTATAGTATTAAAATGATTAAAATATTTTGATGCACAATGAAATAAAACACAGCTTTTGCAAGTATCAACCTTGGCTATTATTATTACAAACAGGTTTTTTTTTCTCGCTCTCGCTCTCTCTCTCTCTCTCTCCACGAGAGTCAAAAATAAGGAAACGCGTATTTTATATCTGCCAAACTTTCATCTTTGAGAACACATGAGTTAGAAAAATAATATTTTTTTTCTTTTTTTTTTTCACATCAATCTTTTTATTTTTTATGGTTGTAATGAACCAAAGGTTATCACCATTATCGTCAATTAAAAAAATAACGGACACTCCAATGGATGTTTTATCAAAAAATCGAAAAAATAATCCAAAAGTAAAATACACGAATACTATTTAAAAAGAACATATACAAAAGATATATATATAGGGTATCTGTTGTTGAACCTCTTTTTTGTTTACTTTTGGCTAATGTATACATATTATTTTTTTTTGTATAAAAAGGACGAACACTTGAAACAAAATCTCTTTACAAAACTTATTGAAAAGAAATATGAACAATTTTTTGTTTTAACACAAACGGGAGAAACACTTGTATTTCCACTATGTTTGACCCAAACCATCGAACAATTAAAACTAGCAATCTGTCAAAAACAAAAAAAATCCATTTATTTGTCCACTGGTAGCAATAACATAAATGATCTACGTATTATGTTTGGTGGAAAACAATTAAAAGATACCTCTCTTATTGCCGATTATGATATCATGAATGGATCTACGCTTCATCTCGTTCCTGACTTATATGGAGGCAGTAGTAGTAATCTATCCAGCAATAGTCCTATGAATTTGACAACATTATTTGCTGATATTGTTGATTTGACCGAATTCGACACACAAAGAATGCAAGATGGTTGTTATTATTCTCAAATCCAAAAAGGGCGACACGTAGTAGATGGTATCAATATCGAAGTATTTTGTTCATGTACACCTCGTCATCGAGTCATTGTCAGACATGGATATGGGGTATTTGATCTTCAAGAAACAAAAACACCATGTCCCAATTGTGGTAGTGAAGATGTAACAGTTATTACGGTCGGGTTCTTTAATTGTGAATACAAGTTTCATGGTATTAAATATCAAACATTTTATATGTTGGAAGAATGGTTCCCAACGACTCCTGGAATTTATCATGTCTTTGACAAGCCAAGACAAGCTTTATGGAGTTATCTTCAAATTGAATCCAAACCCATAAGAAGAAATCAAAAAGATAGAATGGATAATACACATCCAATTCAGGAAGATAATGAGGAGAAGTGTACAATTTGTCAAGAAACCCTTGATTCATCGGAACATGGTCTTGTTACTACGTTACAATGCAATCATCAATTTCATTTTCAATGCCTTACAAAGTGGAGATCGAATACATGTCCTAATTGCAGAGCTGTTCGTCAATATTATCAATATCCTCCTTTTTTTTCATAAAAGTGTTTTAAGAATCTCTCTCTCTCTCTCTCTCTCTGAACGCTTTTTTTTTTCTTTAGGGGGTTTTTAGGTGATAACAATTTTATTTCATAGCTAATGATTATTTCTTTTCATTTTGTTGTATATCATTTATCCATTATCAAGTAAATCTATTCCTGTTGTTGAATAAATGATATTTCTCGATCGCAAAAATGTGTTTTTTTTATTTATTTATTTCTTTGCTGCTTGTATATCCGATCAGAAAGTATTATGTCTAAACTTGTAATTACAAGCGAAACAATGTATTTTATTCATTCGTGTTATAAAATTTCTTGTAAAAAAAAAAAAAGGAGAACCCATTTGATTATTTGACATTTTTTAACGCCATACTTTTTTTAAATTTCAGGTCGTACAAAAATTACAGCGGGTTGAATCTAGTGACTCTTTCGTTTTTTAAAAGAAGTTTTGTTAGTACCTTTTATTATTTTCACAAGTAATTTCTCTCTCTCTCTCTCCCCCTTCTTTTTTTTTTCCCTTTCTTTTCAACTTATATTTTTTTCCACTTCATTTCTATTTTTCATAGAAAGCAAAAAAAAACATAATGACATCAGCTGAAGCATCTGCACTTGAAAGTATTCCTGCTGATCAACAAGGTAGCTTTTCTTCTTTTCTCAAGACATTGGCTTCTTTTACTGGTGACCTTTCAAGTTTAACTTGTCCATCGTTTCTTCTTGCTCCTATTTCATTGTTGGAATATTCGTACGTTTTTTTTTTCCTTCCTTTTTTTTTCTTTTTTCTTTTTCTTCTCTTTCCCCCCCCTACCTATTGTTTTTTTAATTCAACAATGTGGGGGGGGTTCTTTTTGCTATGGATATTACAACTCGTGACGCGTTTTTTTTCTTAATTCCAATTAAGAAAAGTATATATATGGGATTGCGCATGGGGATTTCTTGAGTCACCTTAGTTGAGAGAGAGAGAGAGAGAGAGAGAGAGAGAGAGAGAGAGAAATAAGAAAGCTTTTTATTTATTTTTTCTACGTTTATTATTTCTTTTAAAAGAAGACGATAAGGTGAATTTGTTTCTTTTCTTTGATATAGTTGTTATGGGAATTATAATGAACTATTGAAAAAGGTGAAGAAGGGGAGTGGAGAGGTTTTTGGGGGGTGGGGTGGAGAAGAGGGAAAAAAAAGGGTTCTTGTTATTGTTGTATAGAATTGTGTATCCATAGCTTTTGAACACGTGTATAACTCAATTTGTTTCACTGATAAGGTTTTTTTTTTTTTTTGTTATTAACTTCTATTTTGGGTTTTTTATTATCTCTTATTTAGTTCTTTTTGGGCTGATCAACCAGCATTGGTAAGTGAAAAGAATTTTTGTGTGGAGTGAAAGGAGAAGGGAAAAGGAACATGATGTAATTTGATATATATGACAAATGAAAAAAAAAAAAAAGGTGGGGATGGAATTGAAAGTGAAACACAATATGCATATATATATTAAACATTGGGGGGCACTTTGCTTTTTTTATTTTTTATCAGCTCTCAACAATTGGTAAATCTGATTCTCCAGAAGAACGTTTCTATGCTGCTGTCAAATGGTTTATTTCTTCATTAAATGGATCTTTTTCAAGTCGTGTTCCCAAAGGTGAATGGGAAAAGAAACCATTTAATCCTATTTTAGGTGAACAATTCATTTGTTCTTGGGAAGATGGTACACATATTGTTTGTGAACAAGTATCACATCATCCTCCAGTATCTGGCTTTTTTATTGAAAATAAGGATGCAGGCATTATTATTAATGGACATGATGGACAAAAGACACGATTCTCAGGAACACAAATGTTGGTGGATCAAGTGGGTTATTGTACTTTGAAATTAACACAACGTGATGAAACTTATTTATTTACTTTACCTTCCTTATCGGTAAATGGTATTTGGTATGCTGCTCCTTATGTTGAACTTTATGGTACATCTTATATTCAATCATCCAGTGGATTTTATGCATCTATTGAATATACTACCAAAGGTTGGATTTCCGGAGAATTGCATCATTTCAAGGCCAAGGTCACTCATGAAGAATTATTGCCTAAGCCTACTGTCATTGAAGGTCAATGGACTGGTAAATCCACTTTAACAAAGAATGATGCAAGTGCTGAACCCTTTTTGGATTTATCTACCATGGAAAAACCTACACCTAAAGTAGCCGACATTGAATCACAAGGTGAATTAGAATCACGTCGTATTTGGCATAAGGTTGCTGAAGCATTAAAAGCGGGTGATTATATGACTGCATCTACTGAAAAATCAGCTATTGAAAATGAACAACGTGCGTTACGTAAGGAACGTGCTGAAAAGAATGAAACATGGAATCCTAAATATTTTATTAACAAAACGGGAGAAGCTATCTTTGGTGATTTGCGTGAAAAAATCTTGGAAAAGAGTGATAGCAAATTTGTGGATACAATGGGTGCAGAAACTGGTTGGCTTTATAAGGATTTTACAACTTTGGCTTCATCATCCAAATAATTTCCACAAAAATATCCCCCCCCCTTTTTTTTTTTTTAATAATATAAATATATAATTAATTCATCCATTTTCTCTTTGAATAACATATTTAAACATATACACACATACACACACACACACTCTCTCTCACACACGCACGTAAACTCGATTATTCGCAAGTATCTATATATGTTTATTCATAGACACACAGACACACACCACATATATACTCAAAAAAAAAAAACTCCTTTTTTATACTTTTTTTTTTTTTTTTTTTTTTTTTTCGCCCATTCAGATTTTTTTTTTCATGTAGACAAAAATCTTTTGTCAACTTTCATTCCCTCCACCTTTTCCTCTCACTTTTTTTTTCAGTAATATAGTAGACTCATTTACAAAGAATCAGTTATTATTATTGGAGGGGGGGGGAAATATTTATAAAAAAAAAAAATTGATTTAACAAATTTGTACAAAGTTACTAGCAACATAACCACATGTTTCAGAAAGTCTTCCTGTAGTATCATCCCATTTATGTGCCAACCACCAATGTGGATCATTATTTTGAATGATAACTAACCATTGACCTCTTTTAAAACTAAGATCTTCAGGTCGTTCACTATAATAATCATATAATGCACGTGCCCATATCATTGAATGACCATTTATTGTCGTAGAAGGTATTCCTGTAGGTGTTATCATCCTAGGATTGTTATTGACAACCATAGGAGTAGGGTTAGTATTAGTTGTAGTATTTACATAACCTCCGTTCATATGATGTTCAGTATTCATTGAATATCTCTGTTGTTGTTGTTGTTGATTTACACTTTTTCTTCTTTGTACTTTATCTCCAGCTAGCGTCGTTGATGATGGTTGTTGTTGATGAACACCTAATTCTTTCAATAATCCTTTAATTGAATCACTAAAAGCTTCTTCCATATCAGCTTGATCATGAAAACTACTATTTGTAGTAGAACGTCTTTTTGATCTAGATCGTACAACAGAAGATTTATTTTCTTTCGTACTCGTGGTTTGATGACGATGATCTACAGGAAACATATTATTACCAATAGCTACAACGACTTCTGCACGTGGATCGATTGCCTCATCTGTATCCTGTTGTGTATCCGTTCCAGTATGATGACTGGTTTTAGCAGGTGCTGGTTTTTTTGGTTTTCCATGTAGATTGACATTATTATTATTATTATTACTAGCATATAAATTAATACGTTGATGATCTAATCTTGCTACCATTTGTTCTTCTCTTTTTTCTTGTTGTTGATGATTTCTTATTGAAGGTGATTTTTTTGTTAAACATGTGGATGTACGACGTTTAGGTTCACAAAAACTTGTGGATCGTTTAGCTGTCGATTTAATCATATTGGCAACGCTATTCGTAGTAGTATTCGTATGAGTGATATTGGAAGAACTGATCCCTGCTGTTGTTGTTCCTGTAGTTGTTGTTGTTGTTGTTGTAGTTAAAGGTGTAGATAAACTATATGCAATATCGTTTTCGGTAAATTGTGCTACTTGGTATCTAGGTAAAGTTTTTGCTGGATCATCATTATAGTCAACATAAACAGGTGGTTCTATTTTTTGAAAAAAAAAAATTGTTTTCTTTTGTTAGTTTCTATTTGTAACTCTATATTATTAAACTAAAATAATATATATATAGTTTTTACCTGGTATCATAGGTCCAGTTCCTTTTTCATTAATAAATTGTTCAATATCTGCGTTTGCATTACATTGATCTAATGCTTTCCAAAATCGTTCATAAGACTAATATATATATATATATATATGTCAAATGTTCATTGTTATATTTTATAAACTCCCCCCCTTCCCCAGTTTTTAATTTACCTCTTGATCTTGATTTGATGCTGATGATAATATATTAACATAAATACAAAGACTATGATGAAGAAATTCAATTCTTTTTTCTTCCATATCTTGAAATCTCTATATTATTATTCACCCATCCATTTTGATCTACTTTAGTTGCTAAATCATCTTTTTTTTTTTTTTTTTTTACACACGACAAGAAAGATTTTACTTACACTACAAGCAACTTTCCATTCATTATTCCATACTGTAGTAGCATTAGCAAGTTTATTACAAGCATTTTTATATTCTTTTTCTAAATTAATTAACAATGGTTAATAATATAACTTATATTTCCTCCTCCCACCATCATCATCACCACTATCACAGAAAAAAAAAAAAAAGAAATTTACCTAAAGTTTTAATTTCATTTTGACTTCTTTCAAATTTTTGACGTATTCGTTCCATTTCTCTAAAACCAGTAGTTTGTGATAATTGATTTTCTAAACTAACACTTTTTGCACATTCTGCTTCATATTTTTCTTTTGCCTATAAAACCAATCATTTTTTATTTATTTATTTTTTTTTTACTATAATGAACTAAAGAGTTATTTTTAGAATTTTTACCTTAGTAACATGAGCCGTATGAAGTTGTTTATTACGATGTGCTTTATCAACATTTGTTTGTACCTGAAAAAAAGAAAAGAAAAGAATAAATAATGAGTTTACACTATTTCTATTATTATTATTATTATTATTATAATACTAACCAATTTACGACGATCTTTTTGTTCTAAAATAAAATTATCCATAGATAATTCTAATTCACTACGAATCTTTTGTGCTAATTCAATGTTGGCTTGTGCAGTAGCTTCCATTTCTTTTTGAGCAGATAATAATAACATTTTTATTGTACCCGTTTCTTCACGTCCTAATTCCATTTTAGTTTGTTTAGTTAATTTTTTACCAAGGTCTTCATGTAATGATGCTCTAAATAATATAACCCCCCGGGTTTTTTTAATATATGTTTTTTTTTTTTTTTTAGTAAAAAAATATAAAAAAAAGGGAACAATAATAATTAATTTTATTCTCTCATTTCTTTTTTTTTTTTTTTACCCTACTTTGCATTATATAAAGATCGAAGGTCATCACATGTCTTTTTTGCCATGTTCATTTTATGCATGAGTACATCATACCCAGCATCTTCTTTGCCCTGTATGTTTTAAAAAAAAAAAAAGAGAAATTCATTAACATTAGGAAATATAAAATGGTTTAAAAATATTTCTTACCCAAAAGTTATTTGCAAATAGCCTTGGTAATGTTACAGTCATATAGAGGTTTTATATATATAAAGGAATGGAAAAGGAAAAAGAAAAAAGAAAAAGAATTAAAAAAAAAAAAACGCGATATAAATTTGCATAACGGAAGTATCTAAAAAAGGCAATTGGTAAGCAATGATATACCATAAAAGATTGAATGTTTCACAAAAAAAAACAATGGGATAATAATAATAACTTTTTATTTTTTGGAAAAAAGATTTATTACATAAATGAAGTTTAGAAAGGTAAAACTGCTTGTGGTAATTCACTAGCCTATTTATATATATAAATTAATTATTTAACATAGGTACGTATGATCCCATTTTTAAAATCAATCATTTTTTTTTTTATATTACGTACCGGAATAGGACAAGCAAAATTGACAGTATGTTGAATGGTTGGAATAGTAATATGTACACCAATCAAGCTAACAACAGGATTAATATGTGCATTGACAGTTAAATCTTGTCCATTACCACATTTTTGATGAATATCTTGTAACATAACATAATTTGGATCAGCTGTATTATTATAATGAAGATGAATAGGAAATGTAAAATTGGTAAACCCAAATCGATTGATATATACATTTTCAATAAGTCCATCTGCAATAGCTAGTGTAGGTGCTGTTGGATAAAATGCGGTGGCAGCTACTGATGCTAAAGTTAATGTTTCTATATTAGGATTATAGATACCAAATCGAAGTCCCAAATTAACAGTAAATGCTAAATTTTCATTAAATTGATTTCCTTGACGTTGGAATCGAGGTAATCCATTTGGATCATTTGTGACTCCATTCATTTCTATTGTAGGTATTTTAAATGTTGCTGCTAATATACCAATAATAATAGCAATTATAATAATAATAATAAAAAGAAAACAACAAATCCATCTTATCCACATTGGACAGCAACAACAACATGGACAACATATAAAATTAAAACATGTTTTTTTCTTTTTTTTAGGTATTGTCTTTTCTATGTATACATAATTAAAATTGTGAGTAAAAAAAAAATAGTATTATGTATGTTTGAAAAAAAAAAAAAAAGAGAAAAAACATATTTATATACCATCTTCAAAAGGAACATCAGCATCATCCTCATTATTATTACTATTATTATTATTAGGCCATCCTGACCCTCTAGCATCCGATTCTTCTTGATAATAAGGAGAATCAGCTCGTTTATCTTCATAATAACCTTGTTGATATTCTGGTGTTGAATTATTATTATTATTAGGTGATGTAGTATGATACATTGTATATTTATTACTATTTTTTTTTTAAAAAAATAATCATAAAGTGATTTATTAGGTGTATGTGGTTGATTGATGATTTATATTATACGTTATTCATTACCTATAAAGTTTGATAGTGAAAGGGCTTACGATCAAAATATTAAAAAGAAAAAGGAAAAAGAAAAACGACACAAATGCACTAGCACCATCAAAAAAAGTTTATGACAAAACAAAAATTTTAGCACTAAAATAAGTCAAGTAAATAAGAAGATTTTACAAGAAAATGTTGAATGATATTCTCCTTAAAAATATGCAAATCATCTCTAACTTCCTTTCCCCCCCCCCTTAATTCTCCCGCGCTTCTCTCTTTTTCTCTTTCTAGTCTCCGAGATAAACAGTAGTTTAACAAAACAGTGTGGGTAAGTAGCTGCAGAGAAGCTTATATGGAATAGTAAAGAAAGAAAGAAAGAAAAAAACAGTGGCGTTTACTATATATAATAATTGAAACAACACCAGAAATGGTACATGCATAAACAAATTGTAGATCAGATGTCTGCATTATGATATATTTAATAATATGATATTACTACGATACTACGTACAATATTTACGTACGTACGTATGATCGTAAAATAAAAATAATATAAAGACAAGGGAGATCTAAAACAAGGGATATAACCTATTAAAGTTCTTCTCCTTTAAATACTTTGATATTTTTTTTGTTAATTAATCATAGAATATAAACAGAATCCTCTTTTCTTTTTATTATTTCAACTCGTTTGAATTCAAGTAAACTAGTTTTTATTTTCTGATGTAATATCTTTGTTTCTATTATTATTATCATTTGTTTCAATTTTTGGTATTTCCATGCCTCCTGCTTTGGCTTTACTTACAACTTTTTGAGCCCATTTTACAACTGGCATATCAATCCTACATTGGATTATCTTTTCATTAGTATTCTTACTTATTCTTACAAATTAAATAAACAAGATACTTTACATTTTTCCATCCAAGTCAAAAGCACCTATACCTCGTTCATCATAATGTTCAAATCCTTGAAGAATTTTAACAGCTCGTTTTAAATCTATATATAATATATAATTTTGTTACATAATCTACATCTACAATTTATTATCAAAAAAAAAAAAAAAAAACAACAACAACTTACCAATAGGATCAGGTAAATACATTTCTTGAATAACATCAATTTGAGCTGGATGAATAGCTTGTTTTCCAGTAAAACCAAATTCTCGACCTTCTTTACATTCTTCTTTTAATATTTCTGGGTTTTGAAAATCAACACATACCTTTTTTTTATATATATATATAATATAGATTAGAAACTCAATTTTTCCATAATATGGGGGGGGGGTTGTTCTTACCAAATCTAAAGATTGTAATCCATATGCAGTTGCTGCATTAACAATCATTTGTCGTGCAAATAACATTTCTTTACGAGTCCCAGTACGAATCAAACCTAATAAAAAAAATATAAATTATAAAAATAAACAAATAAATAAATAAATATGAGGTTTTATATATAAACAATCCATTTTACCTAAATCAGCACAATAATCTTCAGCAGCAAACTAAAATATATAGATAGAAGAAGTGAATAAACTATAGAGGACTTTTTTTTTTTTTTTTTTTTACAGTTTTAAACTTACAATTAAAGCATCTAATCTTGGATCCGCTTGTGCAATTTCTTTAATATTCATAATACCCAAAGCACTTTCAATTGAAGCAATTAATTTAATTCTTTCACGTCTATTTTATATAAAAAAAAAAGAATATATTAGAATATAATAATATTATTAGGATTATTTTAATACTTACTGTGATTCAATTGCTACAGCATCAATCATTTGACTAACAAAATGAATATCTTTGGCACTTTGTACTTTAGGAATAACAATGGCTTGAAGTCTTTTTGAATGAAGCTATTTTCTTTTTCTTATTAATACAATTTTTTTTTCCTTCCTTTCCAATAATTGAATTTGTGATAATATATACATATAACTTACAATAACATTTAGATCATCTAATTCAAGACCAGAACCAACAGCATTTATTCTTACAGCTTTTTCTGCTTTACCATGTTCAGATGCCTTTCATTTAATATCACGTTATTATTATTATTATTATTAATCCCAGAATTTAATCGCATGACAAAAATAGACTTTTTTTTTTACCTCCAATGCATCAATCACCATATGTCTAGCTGTACCCTTTTTATTTAATGAAACACTATCTTCCAAATCATATACAATACAATCAGCTCCAACAGATATAGATTTATGAATTTTTCGTTCATCACTTCCAGGTACTATTTTATTATTATAAATAATTTAAGTAACTTTCTTTTTTATATATATTAATAAGTCATAGCTAAAAAAAAAAACACAATACCATACCATAAAACAATGCGCGTCGTGATCTCGAATCACTTGTGTTATCTTTTGTTGTTGTTGTAGTAGTAGTAATAGTAGCAGTAGTATTAATGGTTCTCCATGAACCAATATATGGCATTGGAATTACGCGTGTGGTTGTAACTCCTTTTTTTTTAAAAAAAAAAAAAAAATACGTTTTTGCATAAGTTTCTAACATTCGAAAAAAAAAAAAAAAAAAACTTACTTGAATATAATGTAGGTTGAACGATACGAATGGTATTTGTAAATAGTCTCATATTTTATATAAACTTATTTAAAAAGAAAAAATAAAAAGAAAGAAAAAGAAAAGAAAGAAAGAAAAAAAGATTATAAAGCTGTCTTTTTCAAGTTCAATTATTTACAAGCGACTTCTCACGCTTATTTAATGCAATATCAAAAAAAATTCTCTTTTAAACCGGGTAAAAAATGTTTACCCTTTTTTTTTTCTTTATTATTATTCAATAATATATTTTAGTAAAAGGTAAATTTTCTTTAATATAATTTATCATAGTGTGTGTAATGGAACTACATTGGCCTAAATTTAATAATTCAAGTTTTTTACTATGATTGATAGTATCAATAAATCCTTTTAAACCTTTATCAGTAATGTTTTCATTACCATAAAGATCTAGTGTTGTTAACGATTCTTTATGTTTCAATGATAATAAATTTAATACATGATCATCTAAGGCTTGTACATTAGGTAAATGAAATTCTTGAATTAAAATACTACGTTCCACAAATCGTATCAATGCTTCTGAAGTTATTCTATCATGATTATATTTTTGTTGTAATTTAAATTGTTGAATGGATGATGGTAATATATCGAATAGTTGATCCGATACAATATCAGTAGATGTAAATGACGATAGTGATAGACGAATTAAATGAGGAGTATGATGAATGAATTGATATAAATCATTAGCAAGTGGACTAAAATGAGTTAATTGAATATAAAGTTCTTCAAGTACTGGATAAGTAAATGATGCTAAATGATGCATACAATTGGATGTAACAGGTGATCGAATATGTAAATTAGTTAATGTTGTATGATGTTGATATATAAATGGAATAATATGATTACTAGCTCCTTCATCTGTTCCAATTAACCATAATTCACGTAAAGGGTGTTGTTGTTGTTGTTGTTGTTGTGTTATTTGAGACCTTGATAAAGATGGAAAAGGAATTGGATAAGATAAAGAGGATGTGTGACGAGCTGATGTACCAAAAAGTCGTAAATATTCAAGTTGTGTATGATATTGATGAATATACATTAATATTGTATCAAAATAACCCAATTCCATTCCTGATGATCGTAATTGAAGTTGAGATAGATTAGGACAATTGGATAAAATAGTTAACACTTTTTGTTTATCTAATGGTATATCCAATACAAGACGTCGTAATTGGGTTGTCAATCGTCGTTTTTTACAATGGTGTGATGATTTTCCAGCAAAGTTATATAAACTACCACTGAGTAAATATTGAAAACTAATAAGATTTGGACAATGTTCTAGAATAATATCTAATAAAGCACTTCCTACACGGGAATGAATAGTCAGGTCCATTAAAGTATCACCTGTAGATAATAATAAATCATATACATTTAAGAATGTTGCCGGATGACATGGTAATTCCACTAAAATAATTTTATAAATTTATTATGACTCTTTTTTTTTTTTTTATTATAACAAGGTAATATTGTTTCTTAACACCTAGACATACATTACTTACGAGTGGTAATATATCGACAGGATTGATTAATAAGAAATTGAATAGGTTGTTGACTAAATTCAGGTATTCTTACAGTTCGTACATATTGACCTTGAAAATAATCAAGATAAGGTAATAAATTTGTATCGAGATTCACATGGTGATCTGCAATTGTGTTCCAAAGATGAGGCCAACTTGTTAAAAAATATCTCCAAGTTTTAGAAACTCGAGTAAACCGAATACGTTCACGAAATGATAAGTATGAAAAAATTATATTAAGAACATCATATGTGAGATATTGAACAAAGTCAGTCTTATTAGTATAGTTGATTCGTAGTAGTTCATTCTGTCGAGATTGTTGTAGAGTCATTCTTTTGTATAATCGTTAAAAAAAAAAAAGAAAGAAAGTAAAATGTAAGATAAAGAAAAAAGAATAAATAAAGTGAAAGAGAGAAAAGTGAATACACCCTCTTATTACCAATAGTATATAATAGTAACCCTGGTAAGGTCCCATCAAGGGGGGGGGAGGTGTATCATAAAATGGCATGTATCTTAAAGATAAAAACCCTCCAATCTTTTTACCGTGAGAAAAATACTAATTTTAATCTTTACTGGATGAAGAAATCTTTTATTGGGGTTTTCTGATCATGCTTTTTTTTTAATAATATTACTCATTATGAATCAGATGTTTATACATGTTTTGAGTTTAACCTTTCCATCTTTTCATTAAAAAAAAAAAAAGTCGTCAAGATCGGATCAAGATTTAAAAAGCTCCGTTCCTGAACTTGGTTACCTTTTATCAAAAAAAAATTCCAGCTTTCTTGAAATTGATTTGGTTTCTATAACATTATTTTATTGTTTGTAACAACCTCAGCTTCTGTTATTACGTATGATGATAATTCCTTCTTTAAGACCATAGTTAATATTAAGAATAATGATCCGAGTTTTTATATTTTTAACAGGACGTTTTTATTTATTCAATTTTAGTAACCAGGCAGTACGTAGATGTAGTAGTATAATAACAACAACAAAAAAAAAAAAAAACAGCATCCTTTCTTGACATTCTGAAACTACTATTATTATTTCTCAAAAAAAAAAAAAGATTCATGAAAAAGTATAAATATATATATATATATACATACATTTATAATATAAAGTCTTATTATCAACTTTATAACTTAATAATACGTTGTACGTATGTAATAATTATGCGTGACAACCAAACAAAACATTTTATTTGTTATGTATGTAACGTGCATTACGATTATAATAAAAGAATATATTACTGTATGTCTATAAAGAAGCTATTAATAACATGAATCTTGCTATTTATTTTACATTATTATTTTTAAGACAAATAATATCAGCTTATTTTATCTATACATTTAAAATCAAATCAACATCTACGTAAAAAAAAGAAATCCACACCCCCCCCTTTTTTTCACTTTTTACATAATGAAGTACATAAGATTCGATCCAGAAACTAAAGATATTTAGATTATTTATGACAAGAGTATGTATGTAGTTCCTTGTGTGCGAGTGTGTATTCCCCATTATTATTATTATCCCGCATTCTAAGTTTCTTTTTTCAACTTTTACAAATTCATACAAGCTATCCTAAAATTTTAAATGTTAAAAGAATGATATAAACTCATGAGTATTTATTATCATAACTTTGTTCAACAATTAATATAATGTGTAACTCTTTAAGTTATATCATATATTCTATATTCATTGTGGGCTATGTTTACAGAAATCATTCATTTAATAGTAGTGTAGTAGGCATTCATTTTAAACTGTCATCTGTAATATTATAACCCATTTAACTTATATCACGCTTTTATGATTAAAAAAAATTAGAATATTATTTTTTTTATAAATAATGGAAACAAGGTACTATTTATTCATCAAAGCCTGTGGGATGTAGGGGTGGTGGGGCGTTGTAATCTTAATTAAGCATAAAATTTATATAGTAAAAATTTCAAACTAAATGAAAAAAAAAAAATAGGTGGAACTTTAAAAAATTACAGCTAGCTTTCCTAAAAAAAAAAAAGAGAAGAGCACAAAAAAAAAAAAAGAAAGCCCATAAACCTTTCTCGCTCTTTTATATATATATATATATATACCTTTTAGACAGTTTTTTTTTTTTTTTTTTTTGCCTTTAACTCCGGGTGCGAAAAAATGAATAGCATCAATAGCATCTCCCAACAAATCCTATCGAAGCTTCCACTTTATCGTCTCAAGGGTAAAATGTTGTTTCCCCTATTATTCTTTATTCTTTATTTAACGAAAAAGTCAACATTTCAATTTATAATATTGTTATTATTTTTTGAGTCCGGAGAGCTAACATTATATTTAATTTAAAAATAAAGACCTCATCAAGGCTGTACGAGCATGTAAAACAGCAGCTGAAGAACGTTCAGTTATTCAAAAAGAAAGTGCAAATATTAGAACAGCATTTAAAGAAGAACATAATGATACGCGTCATGCCAATGTTTCTAAACTATTATATATTCACATGTTGGGTTATCCTGCTCATTTTGGTCAGATGGAGTGTTTAAAATTGGTAGCAAGTCCAAAGTTTGCAGATAAACGTCTCGGTTATTTAGGCATTATGCTTTTAATTGACGAAAAAACAGAAGTTTTAACTCTTGTTACCAATAGTTTGAAAAAGTAAGTTCATTATATGCCCCCCACACACACTATTTTTGACAAATGTATAATATGCAAACCAATTTTATTATTATATTTTTGGTTCCCGGGGCTTTCTTTCTATATATATATGTATTAATATATTGACATATTATTACATTATCTTTTATAATATAGTGACCTTAACCATAGTAATATGTATGTTGTTGGTCTTGCATTATGTACACTTGGTAATATTTCATCTTCTGAAATGGCACGCGATCTTTGTTCAGAAGTAGAAAAGTTATTAGGTAGTTCGAATACTTATATTCGAAAGAAGGTTCGTATTTTAAATTTTAAGAAAAAGCAATAGAGAGGAAGGTCAATGGGATTATTAAACTTATTATATATAGGCTGGATTATGTGCTTTACGTATTGTACGTCGTGTACCAGAATTACATGAAAATTTTCTTTCAAGAGCAAAAACTTTATTGAATGATCGTAGTCATGGTGTACTTATTACTGGTGTCACATTAGTTACCGAAATGTGTCAACAATACCCAGAAAACATTGAAATCTTTAGAAAGGTATATTAAAGGGGGGGTGGAAAGTTCTTTCTGTTTCTTGTGGGTATCATACATAAAATAAAACTAACTATTTTCTTTTTTGACTGTATATAAAATGTCTCTCTATGTTATATATATATATATATATATATATATATATATAGGCAGTACCACTTTTAGTTCGACATTTGAAAAATCTTGTCAGTGCTGGATTTTCTCCAGAACATGATGTTACAGGGGTCACTGATCCATTTTTACAAGTCAAGATTCTTCGTCTTTTACGTATTCTTGCCAAAAATGATCAAGAAGCTTCTGATGCAATGAATGATATTCTTGCTCAAGTAGCTACAAATACTGAAAGTACAAAGAATGTGGGTAATGCTATTTTATATGAAACTGTATTGACGATCATGGATATTCAAAGTGAAGCAGGTTTACGTGTTCTTGCTGTCAACATTTTGGGTAAATTCTTGAGTAACCGTGATAATAATATTCGGTAAGTTTGAGTTTTCATATATATATATGTTTGTTCATCTTATAAAAAATAAAACAATGCTCTAAGCAACTAATCATTTTATATATATATATATTTTTTAGTTACGTTGCCTTGGAAACATTAAACAAGACTGTAGGTATCGAAACTCAAGCAGTTCAACGTCATCGTAACATTATTTTGGATTGTTTACGTGATGGTGATATTTCTATTCGTCGACGTGCTTTGGAATTAAGTTTTGCTCTTATTAATGAAAGTAATGTACGAGTATTGACCCGTGAACTTTTGGCATTCCTGGAAGTGGCAGATAGTGAATTTAAACAAAGCATGACTACCAAAATTTCACTTGCTGCCGAACGATTTGCTCCCAATAGTAGATGGCATATTGATACCATGTTACGTATGCTTAAATTGGCAGGAAATTTTGTTCGTGAAGAAGTATTGGCTAATTTTATTCGACTTATTGCTCAAACATCTCAATTACATCAATATACCGTTCAAAAATTGTATGCTGGTTTAAAACAAGATATTTCTCAGGTTAGTAAAAAAATAAAATAAATAAATAAGAAAGTAGTTTATGAATATATATGTTTGTGAGAGATATGTAGAAAAACGGAATCTTGTTACTAATTTTTTTTTTTAAAAAAAAAAAAAAATATGCAATTAAAATAGGAAGGTTTTGTTCTTGCCGGTGTTTGGGTCATTGGTGAATATGGTGATGTATTAGTAAATGGTGGTAGTTTTGAGGATGAAAACAAGACAATCGAGGTAAATATATATATTCATAAATGAAAAAGCTGTCGGGGGATAGGGGAGGATTAATGAGGATGAGAATATATTATTTGAATTATATTATAATGGTTGTTAATAAATTAAATTAAAAAAAAAACACTGGTTTTCTTTTTTTTTTTTTTAGGTTTCTGATAGTTCCATTGTTGGATTATTAGAATCTATCTTGATGGGTCCTTACGCCAATCAACTTACTCGTGAATACATTTTGACCACTTTGATGAAATTATCTTCTCGTCTTAATGATCATGATGTTCAACAAAATATTAAACAGATTTTACATGATCACTCTACCAGTATGGAAGTCGAAATTCAACAACGTGCTGTTGAATATACCCAACTCTTTTCTTTTGATAATATTCGTTCTGCTGTTTTGGAACGTATGCCTGTACCTGAAGGTCGATCTATTATTGAATCATCAACATCTGAAAATGATATCAATAGTCATGGTAAATAATCTTTCTTCTTTTTGATACTATAAAGATTTATAAGGATAAATAAAAAAAAAGTTTTTAATTCGTTTTTTTTTTATTTATTTATTTAGCATCTGGACAAGGACAACAAAAGAGTGGACCAAGTGATCAAGATGTAAATATTATGAACTTTTTTTTTAATTTCAATTACCCAGTCAATTTTAAACAATTGTATAATTTTATTTTATTTATATAGTTATTATTGGATCTTATGGGTGTTGGTACAGCTTCAAGTGGAGATCAACAACAAGAAGAAGTATCTGTATCTCCAGAACCTCAACAACAACAACAACAAACTCAACAATCTACTCAAAATATAGATCTTTTAGCAGATATTTTTGGTGGTGGCGGTGGTAGTAGTGGATCATCACCTATTCCTCCAACAACTTCATCACCTCCTCCTTCTTCTTCTTCTTTGAATAAAAACAATGCTTTAATGGATTTACTTGGTGGGGATGTACAACCTCAACCATCTTCTACACCACCACCATCTAATTCAAGTCCTGATCCACTTGCATCTCTTGGTTTCTCCATGGGAGGAACCACTTCACCTTCTTCTGCTCAACGATCTATTTCACCTGCTTTTAGTACTGGTAGTCCAGCTATGGCAAATAATAGCCCTACACTTTCTACTACACAAACATCATCATCAACAACAACAACAACAACAACAAATGGTTATCAAGCTTATGGAAAGAATGGTTTTATTATTAATCTTGTTCCTGCAAAGGATCGTAATAATGGTGCTATTATTAATATACAAGTATTATTTCATAATAGTACAGAAGGTACTATTTCATCATTACAATTTCAAGCTGCTGTACCAAGGAGTCAAAAATTACAAATGGCACCTGCTAGTAGCTCAACTGTTCAATCAGGTGGTACTGAAAAGCAATTAATGCGTATCAATAATCCTCAACAGGTAAGAAAAAAAAACAATGAACTATATATATAAAAGAAAACTAATATGAAATTATTTTTTATAGACACCTGTTAAATTGCGATTACGTATTTCTTATGTATTGTCAAATGGACAAAAAATAGATGATGTAGCAGAATATGGTCCTTTCCCTGAAAATGCTTTTTAAATTTTTGAATTCAAAATTCCAAAACAAAGTTTATCTTCTCTCTTTATTCCCCCCAACCCCACACTCAACCCAAACTTCTCCCCCTCCCCCTCCGTCCCCTACCCACTTCTTTCCTTTTTACAACTTTAAAAAAAAAATAATGAAAAAAAAAAAAAAATTCAAGAACGAATCACAAAACCAAACTAAATGTATTATTACTCTTATTATTATTCCTTTATTTTTATTTAACAAGTTATAATTTCTTTCTTTTTTTTTTTTTTTTGTGCGCCATATAGAAAACACACAATATTCCATTTTAGGATTAAGAATTTTCGATAAGTGTAAAAAAAAAAAAATGCGTAGTGTAAAGTGGTGTTACTCACACTAAAAAAAAAAATTACAATGTTGATAATGAGGCCATATCATAAGATCAATCTTTCTTTTATATATATATGTAACAAGGGCGCCACATTATAGACTAAACTTTACTGCGCCCTTCTCTTCCTTATTTAAATAAGAAAAAAAGATTTCATCCACGTATTTGGGTTTTACTTTTTTTCTTTTTGTTTCCTTCCCCACGTTCATCGTTCATAAATAATGGAGGTATATTATAACGAAAATAATAATAATAATAATTATAATCTTAGTAATGTTATTCGTAAACAAAGATCTGCTGTACAACTACGTCCACCTACTCTGGTAAGTTTTTAAAGTTATTTGTCTTTTTAAATTCATTTTAAATTTAATTTGAGTTTTTCCCCTTGAATAATTATATAGAGAAAAAGACGAATTTCAGGTCCTTTGGTTGTCAATGGTATGCTTGCTGCTCAAAATAATACCAATTCCTCTTTATCATCATCATCTTCTTCTTCTTCTTCACCACCACCACCATCATCATCAACAACAATAACAACAACAAATGATAATAATAATAATAATAATAATAATACACCTACTGTTTCTTCATCTTCATCCAATCAAAGTTTATCACCATCATTAAGACCAGTACCTCAACCTACTCAAGATTATATTTCAGCATATCGATCTTCACAAATAATGTTAGAATATGAACGATCAACTAGTAATACACCACTCTATGATGAACATCAAGAAAATTATCTTACTCCTATCGATTCAGCCAATTGTAGTATTCTTTCTGTTCTCGCAGAAGCATTAGTACATCAACTTGGTCATCGAAAGACATTTACGGGTGAAGAAACAGTTGTAAAGTATTGGCCCCTCTCACCTCCTTCCCACACACACACACACACACACACACACGCCATATGCAAATAACAAAAAATAGATTGACTCTAAAACTAATATTTCTTATACAACATACTAAATGGTTTCCTTTTTTTTTTTTAATTAGAATGCATTGCATGGACTTTTAGCATTAGCTTATTATCCAGAATATAAAACCATTCAAGTTGCTAATGCACTTTTACATTGTAAACCTCATGCTTTATTTCAACCAGCAGAAGATTATGGGTCACCACCTAAAAGTGATGTATCCTTTAGTTCAGCTTGGGGTAAAAAATATATGTTACGTTATGATTCTTTAGAAGAAGAAACAAAACCTGTGAGTGTTTTATCCAATTTAACACCATGTTATGTAATGGGTTGTGAACCTGGTAACACAGATTGTTATGCACCAAGATGTCCTAATAATCCAAGTAATGCTATACGAGAAATTTCAGTAAGTTTTCTTTTTATATATGTGATTTTATCTTTTTTTTTTTCTTTTTTTTACAGAGTGAAATTAACATATAGATAGATATATAAAAAGCAATGTGATCAATCCACATCAGTTCCTGTTGTTGTAAGGTCATTGTTACACAATCATTCTCAAGTTGTAAGTTAATTAGTGTGAAAAATATATACTTTTTTTTTTTTTACTGACCACATACACAAAAAAAAAAAAAAAAAAAAAAAAATAGAACGTTGATTCATCGATTACTTTAAATGGGGAAAATTCACAATACAATGATAGTCAAATACAACAAGAACATTATTATCGACGCCAAGATAGTAATAGTAGTAACGAAGAAAGAACAATAATTCATTCATTGGATGAACCAGCCCGACAAAATGCAATTCTTGACTTGATTCGATCTCATCGATCGTATTGTAAAACACTTGATATTTTACACCATGTAAGATATTTATCAAAATGAAGACGTGTAAGATGAAATATAAAAAGAAAATACTGAACAATTCATTATTCATTTAGGTGATTATCGATTCCATTCTTTCAACAAATACAATCGGTACAAAAGAACAACGAAAAACTTTAGTATCCAATGCATTTAGTACTTTTGATACGCTTCATAAAATGAATCGAGATTTATATAATGATATGAAACATTTAAGAATATCAAGTCAAAAAGAAAGAGGAGGCGCTATCTACAAGATTGGAGACCTTTTTTATAGTCATATTAAATTGATGTCGGAACCCATTGTCACTTATTTGGCTAATATTCCATTAGCTGAATATATTATCGATCATGAACGTAACACTAACTCTCATTTTGCCAATCTTTTGGAACGAGTAAAAGAAGACAAACGAATTGTTGATTCAAAAATTACTTCCCTCAATTATATTTATTTGGCACCACGAATGCAAATGCCTCTTTACATGACTTATTTAAGAGGTATTCTTGCCTATACACCAGAAGGTCATCCAGATATCGATTATTTAAAACATGGTATTCAAAAAATGGAACGCATCGAACGTGAATCTAAAAAATTGGCCAAAATAGATACAGAACGACGTGTTCAAGTTTTACGACTTGCGGATGATTTAAAAATTTCATCTTCTGATGTAATAATAGAAGAAGATTTGGATTTAGCTGCACCTCAACGTCGTCTTTTATATCATGGAGCACTTAAAAAATCATCTTCTAATAGTATTACAACACTAATTAATAAAAAGACAATTCATGTGTTTGTTCTTGATCATATGGTATTGACAACAACAACAACAACAGCCATTTCGACAACTTCATCAACCAAAAGAAATATACGTCGTGATGTACATAGTTTTATGGAAAAGATACCATTACCCATGCTTCATGTACAAGAAAGTAAAACAAATTGGGTTATGAAACCATCCTCGGCATCTTCAACATCATCTAATGAAAGTACAACAAGAAGACGTAGAATTTCATTTTTACATAGTGATTCATCACAAGAAGATTTAGGTTCTACTATTACACTTGTACATTTGGGTCAAAATAATCATAAACCAAGAGTACTTTCTTGTTCTTCCATGAATGAAAAAAAAAGATGTTTAAAAGCTATTGATGAAGCTCGTAAGCTATATAAACAAAACAATAAACATAATGATGTTTTTCGATTATCTTGGTTAAATCGTACAGCATTTCGTGTTACCCGTGAATCATCTTCTTCAAGAAATGAAGATATAATTAGTTATGATAAAGTAAACTGTTCAGTACCACTTGGTAAGCTATAAATATAATGGTTTTCCTTTTCTTTTCATAATTCCCTTTATATATGTCTTTTCAAATAACTATTATAAAAGTACTTATGAATAATAAATATAATATTATTACTTATTAATTACTTTATATATAAAGGAAATGGTATTACTGCTGTTGGTACAAACACTGGCATATATCGTGTTCATAACGATTCATCTACTGCTGATTTAATGTTACCAGTTGGTAAAGTATTACAAATGGCCACAATGTCACCCAAAGCAAATTTATTGTTAGTCTTGACAGGTAAATAGAAAAAAAAAACAACGATGATGAGTATGATTTATAAAATAAAATGAATGGAGGGGGGGGGTTTAAAAAAAATAATAATAATTGGGTATATATTTTATTTTTATTTTAATAGCAATGCACCATGAACTTAAAGCATATACTATTGAATCCATTATTGATGCAACATACGATAGTAGACATGGTTTTATAAGAGGTCAATCCATGTCCATTGATCAATCTGTTCAATTTTTCGAGGTTGGATCAACTCAACAACACAAAGATTTATTAATATATAAGAAAAAGCGACATAATGAAAGTGTTTTGGTTGCTGTTAAACCCATTGAAGAATTATATCATGCAAAAACACGTGAACGATTTGTTTTAATGAGTCCACAATATTTTACGAATCGTCATATTACGAGTCCACATACTTATATATTTCAACGCGTGCATCATGTAAGATATTTTATAATAAACATATTACGTAGTACGTATTATTACATTGATACTTATATATATTTTTGGATATGATTATTAGGAAAATATTCGTGGTAAAGATGTTCGAATGGTTCAATTTTGTGGTGCAGGAAATGTAGCACTTGTATGTTTAAACAATTTTCGATTTTTTTCTTTTGATGATGGAGAACCACATGAACAAAGATCATCATTATCACTTGATGATAGACGAAGAAAGGATAATGATAGTTTAGAAGCTCGAGCTGCATTTTATTTAACATCAAGTCGTATCTTATTATGTTATAATCGTTATGCTTATATCATTGATGCACATGATGGACATCGAATCGCAACAGGTAATCATGGACAACCTTATATGTTTAAATGGGAAAGTGAACCACTTCATGTTGTTCGTCACAAAGATTATGTTATTGGAGTTTCCAATCATTTTATTGAAATTCGAAAAATATATTCGGTAAGATTATTGACTCAAGCTAAATAATTATTAATGTTAAAGTATATATATATACTAAACTTTTTTTTTTATCTATACGTATTATAATATTTAGGGTGAACTTGTTCAAATTATGCATGCAGATTCATGTCAGTTAACCTATGAAGGGTTTGTGAATAATGAACATATTATTCATGGTTGTATGGTTGAATCGAATACATTAGATAGACAACAACTTTTTCAACTGGTATTACATAAAACATAGATAGTATTATTATTATTAGTTTTCATTACATACTACAAGTATATATTTGCTGTATTATATTATACGTATACATAAATTAGAATTCTCATTTCTTTTACGTACTGAGTTTTTGAACCAGTCAAGGTTTATACACCTGCATGAATTTTATAAGCCACCTAACTGACCAGGCACCGGAATTTCTTTTTGTGAAATAGAGAAAAAAGAAATTCCCATTTTTAACTTTTTTTTTTTTTTTTTGGTGCTTTTCCTTTATTACATTTCTTTTTTTTTTATTATTTGGATATACCCACCCCTCATTTCCCCCCTTTTTCTTTTTTATTTTTTTATAAATCAAATATGGGAAAACGAAATCGTGCTGCCTTTTTACCAACTCACTTACCACAATTACAAAATCTTATTAAAAGAGATTCAAAATCGTATGAAGCAGAATTTCAACAACAATATCGTCATTACCAATCGACTTTATCCATTTTCTGTTTAAAACCTAGTGAAGAAGCCAAAGAACTTTCTGAATTAGTTACTTTTATTAGTCAAGTAGCACAATGTTATCCTACCGAGACTAAAGAATTTCCACAACAATTGGTTGATTTATTACAACAACATTGTGTTGTATTAAATCCAGACGTTCGTAAAAGTTTTGTTCAAGCTCTTATTCTTTTACGTAATAAAGGTGTATTGGATAATACTCGGTATGTATTATGAAAACGAAACTATTTTTATTTTTGAATTGGGAAGAAAAAAAAAAAAGTTACTAACATTATTTTTATTTTTTAGGTTATTACCTTTGTTCTTTACATTATTTAAATGTAAAGATAAACATTTAAGAGAATTATTGTATAGTCATATTGTCAATGATATTAAGAATGCTAATATCAAAGCCAAGAACAACAAATTGAATCGATCATTACAATCATTTATGTTTACAATGCTTGAATCTGTCAAAACCGGTAATAGTGATGAAAATGCTGTTGCAGCAAAGAAAAGTGTAGATGTGTGTATTGATTTGTACCATAAAAATGTTTGGTAAGTTTTTTTTTATAATAATAATATTATTAAGAAGAATCTATTCTTTTTTGGAATAAAACAATATACTTATTATACACACACACATATATATATATACAGGAACGATGCTAAAACAGTCAATGTTATTGCTGAAGCTTGCTTTTCACCTGTCAGTAAAATTGCAGTAACAGCCATTCGTTTCTTTTTGAGTTCCAATGAAGAAAAGGAAGAATCTGAAGATGAAGATAATGATATCCCCGATTTGAAACGTATGAAGCAAGCCAGTGTATATACAAAAAAGACCAAAGCTCGATCCAGACGTTTAGAAACTGTCAAAAAAAGAATATCGAAAAAAGCCAAAAACAAAACAAAGGCCGAATCATTTAATTTCTCAGCACTTCATTTATTGAATGATCCACAAGGTTTTGCTGAAAAATTATATTCTAAATTAAATGCTAAAGATGAACGATGGGAAATTAGATTGTTGCGTATGAATTTAATTTCGCGTGTTATTGGTATTCATCAATTATCATTGCTTGGATTTTATCCTTATTTGATTAAATATTTACAACCTACACAACGGGATGTTACCATGGTGTTGGTTTCTGCTGCTCAAGCAAGTCATACATTAGTTCCACCAGATGCTATTGAACCTGTTTTAAAAGCTATTGCTAATAATTTTGTTACTGATCGGGTATCCAATGAAGTTATCGCTGCTGGGTAAATGTCAATCTACTTTTGTTTATTTTATATAAGTGAGAGAAAAAAAAATTCTAAATATTTTATATCTATCATTTTATTTAGTTTGAACGGTATTCGTGAAATTTGTGCTCGTCAACCTCTTGCTATTGATGAAACATTATTACAAGATTTAACACAGTATAAGAATCATCGAGATAAGGGTGTATTAACAGGTGCACGATCATTAATTGCACTTTATCGTGAAGTTAATCCAGAAATGTTATTAAAGAAAGATCGTGGACGTTCTGCCACTATGCAACTCAAAGATGGTTCTGCTCCTCGATTACAATTTGGTGCTGGTGAAGGTGATGGTTCTGGCTTGAAAGGTATTGAATTACTTGACGAACAAGCTGAGAATGCTGAAGAAAATGGTGATGATGGATGGGAAGGTTGGGAAGTCGATGAAGATAGTAGTGATAGTGAAGAAGAAGGTTGGGTCAATGTATCGGATGACGAAGGTGATGTCAAGATTGCCATGAGTGATGACGAAGATGAAGAAGAAGGCGAAAAGAAGAAAGAAAAGAAAGAGTTGGCACCTGGTGAAAAGAAACAACGACGTATTGGTAAACGACAATTGCGTAAATTACAAGATGCAGAAGAAATTTCAGAAGAACATCAAGAAAAATTACGCAAGGAAAATGAAGCACGTCGTGAAGAAGAAGAAAAGAAACGCGAAACTATGCTTAAGGTTGCTTCAAGTCGTATTCTTACGCCAGCTGATTTTGCTAAATTAAATGAACTTCGAGAAAACCAAGAAGTAGATAAAGCAGCTGGTGTTAAGCGAACGAATGATAAGGTGAATGATGATAATCAAATTGATGAAAGTGTCATTTTGGGTGCACGTAAGAAAGCCAAGATGGATTACGAAGCCCGTTTGGCATCTATTCAAGAAGGTCGTGAAGGTCGTGAAAAGTTCGGTTCCAAGAGAGGCAAGGAACGTGGCAGTACGACCAACCGAGAAAAGGCTCGCAAGAAGAATTTTATGATGATTGCACACAAGACATCTGTTATTCTCAAAGGCAAACGAAGTTTGGTCGAGAAACAAAAAGCATTACGGGCTGCTATCAACAAACAGAAAAAATCCAAACATTAAAAAAAAAATTCATAACTTTTTCTTCTCCTCATTTCTTTTGCATATTTTTTTTTGTATCATTCTTTTCTTCTTTTTTTTTTTTTTGTATTTCTTTCATAATTTGTGTTTTTTTTTCTCTTAATTCATTATTCATTATAATATACAAAATATTTATTTAAAATCTAAAAAGGTTGGTTTCTCATTTTTATGTGAATCAAAAAAAAAGTGTCACTTAAAATTTAATCTAAATGTTCGATCTATTTTGGGAAATAAACTTACATTCAACACTTTCACTCCGATACTATTTATATTATAGTGTCGTTTAAAAAACCTTAGAATTATACATGAAATAGAAGTAAAGTTATTGTTCATGTGTATCGTTTCACTTGATTCAATGCGGTGTACCATCATCTCAAATGGTGTTCTTTGACAGGATGATATATCTCTAGTGCTAATGGGGGAACTATAATAAACATTTTGCCTTGTTACTTAGCAATAACAATATCAACTTCAAAACATAGAAATTTTTTATCACTTTTTTTTTTTTTTTGTAAACAGGTTTTTAAGAATTTAGGGTATAGTTTTCTTTTGTTTAAAGATAAACATTATATCTACTTCTCTCCCCTCCCCCCACGCGAGTATAATGGTTAATATACACATGTTTACATTTCAACCACAAAACGTGCCAGGGGACTATGTATGTTCAAATAAGGGGCAATACAACTCGTGTGTTTGGTAAAAATATTCATTTTTATTGGCGCGCCTTTATAATTTTATTCAATTCAAAGCGTTTATAAAACTGAACTTCCAGAACCCTGATATATATATATTTTTTTTTCTTGCGTTCAACTCTTTTTACTTCTTTTTTATTCTTTTTTTTTTCTTTTCATCGGTGTCCTACCCTAACCTTGGAACTATCGACTTATAAAACCCCATCTCCAAATTAATCTTTAAAATAATATAAAAAAAATGAGAGAAATCATCAGTGTTCACGTTGGTCAAGCCGGTGTTCAAATTGGTAATGCCTGTTGGGAATTGTATTGTATGGAACACGGCATCAATCCTGATGGTCGCATCCCTGCTGAACAAGAAACCAAGGACCATTCCTTTGCTACTTTCTTTAGTGAAACTAGCGCTGGTAAACACGTTCCTCGTACTGTCTTTGTCGATTTGGAACCTACTGTTGTTGACGAAGTTCGTACTGGCACTTATCGTCAACTCTTCCATCCTGGTAAGTAAAGAGAAAAAAAAATAAGGGAGGGGGGGAGGAATATTTTTTTTTTTGGGAGGTGGGATGATGAATCAAAAGAAAGTGAATAGGGGGGGGAAAGAATATATCAATGTTATACATATATATGTATATGTATGCTAATAAAAAAAGGGGGCTATTTGCATTATTAGAGCAATTGATTACTGGTAAGGAAGATGCTGCTAACAACTACGCTCGTGGTCATTACACTGTTGGTAAGGAACTTGTCGATTCCGTTTTGGACCGTGTTCGCAAGCTTGCCGATAACTGTAGTGGTTTGCAAGGTTTCTTGGTCTTCCATTCATTCGGTGGTGGTACCGGTTCTGGTTTTGGTGCCTTGTTGATGGAACGTTTGTCCGTTGACTATGGTAAGAAATCCAAGCTTGAATTCAGTGTCTATCCTGCTCCTCAAGTCTCAACTGCTGTTGTTGAACCTTACAACTCCATCTTGACCACCCATACTACTTTGGAACATTCTGATTGTGCTTTCATGGTTGACAATGAAGCCATCTATGATATTTGCCGTCGTAATTTGGATATCGAACGTCCCACTTATGCCAACTTGAATCGTTTGATCGCCCAAGTTGTTTCTTCTATCACTGCTTCTCTTCGTTTTGATGGTTCCTTGAACGTTGATTTGAACGAATTCCAAACTAACTTGGTTCCTTATCCTCGTATTCATTTCCCTCTTGTCACTTATGCTCCTATTATTTCTGCTGCCAAGGCTTACCATGAACAATTGTCTGTGCCTGAAATCACTTACTCTTGCTTTGAACCCAACAATCAAATGGTCAAGTGTGATCCTCGTCATGGTAAATACATGGCTTGTTGTTTGTTGTATCGTGGTGATGTTGTTCCTAAGGATACCAACGCTGCTATTGCTTCTATCAAGACCAAGCGTACAATTCAATTCGTCGATTGGTGTCCTACTGGTTTCAAGGTTGGTATCAACCATCAACGTCCTACTGTTGTCCCCGGTGGTGACTTGGCTGAAGTTCAACGTGCTGTTTGTATGTTGAGTAACACCACTGCTATTGCTGAAGCTTGGGCACGTCTTGATCATAAGTTCGATTTGATGTATGCCAAGCGTGCTTTCGTTCACTGGTATGTTGGTGAAGGTATGGAAGAAGGTGAATTCTCTGAAGCTCGTGAAGACTTGGCTGCTCTTGAAAAGGATTATGAAGAAGTTGGCTCTGATTCCCTTGGTGATTCGGAAATTGAGGAAGAAGTCGAATATTAAACAAAGTTATATATACCTTTCTTTTCTATTGATAATGATTTCTTGGGATAAAAAAATAATAATAATATAATATAATATTTTTTTTTCTCTTTATTCAATAAAACTTTATTGGACAAAGTATCAATTATATGGATAATGCTACCTTCTTCTTTTTTTTTTTTCTTTTGGTGAATTGTAATTTTTTGTTAGTATATGTTGATCTTTTCTGTCATCATTTTACTGGCCGGAAATTTGTTAAGACGAAAAAGTCCACATGACCCATTCTAAAAGAAGCCAAGAGAAGAAATTCGACTAGTATTATCGATTTTTGGTTAAAGAATGATTTATATTGGTTTCTAATTTTAGTATAAAATCATTATTAACCTTAACCTGATTTAAATACTCGGTACAATATAATATTCCCAATAATGAAAGAAAAAATAGTTATGGGTTTAAAATAAATTTTACAAAACCTAATAAATAATAGTATACGGATCATAAATTCATACTTTCACACATTTGAACTCATTATAATATGAAAATAAGAAGACTATTACAATTACGTAATACATATTCACGTTTTATAAAAACTGGATTTACTATACCATATTTCAATTGACATAAATGTACATACTTTGGGAAATTGATAATTCAAGTAGAACTATCATAAGCAAAAGTTGGATCGATTTTACTTAGCTATTAGGAAATGTTGTTGGAATATTTGTTGATTATAGCCCATACTCATTGACCATTGGTAGTATCAGTATATAAAGTTTGACAGTCAGATTTATATGCAGTTTGTTATTCAATGATTATATTTTTTCAACAAAATAGTCGAAATCGTATCACCCCTCTCTTTTTTCCGCCTTGGAGAGTTCAATATGAACAAGACCTTATGCGCAACTGGCCTCACCCTCAATTAATGATAAAAACTCTGTTCTTAATCGTTCCAAGTCATTTAACTAAAATCTTATCTGATTTAGCTAAAAAGTTCTTTACCTGTTGTCCATTCTTTTGCAGTATGCTGCACTTTATTTAATTTGAAGGTAATATCTGAATTAACATTAAATTTTATAAAGAAAAAAAAAAGCGAGATAATTTTTACTCATAAAAGATAAACTAAGATTAAATTTGATAACAGACTGTTGCCACCTCAAGGTTCGGGCTGTTAATTATTGGATAGATATGGGCTTTCAAGGCTCTCTCATATTCTCTACTGTGGATTAAATTTTATTTTGGTATCTAACAAGAAATACCGAGTAAACGGTTGCTAATCCGCCGATGACTCCGAGAGATTTACAACGTAACGACAACCAAAATTAGTTGTTTATGGAAGCAAGAAGTAGGGGGTGAGAGGTCGTAGTACAAAAGAGAATTTACTACAATAAAATTCATCCGTTCGCCATTATTTATGCTGATATGTAGGTCAGCATGTTAATACAAGACAATGAATTATTCAGGGACTCGCGGGATATTTACTGAACAGCTTTCTTAGAATATACTATGATTGAGAGAATTACGTACTATGAAAGAAAACATTATTAAGAAATAAAAAGAACAAAGTTACTTCAATGTCCTTTTTTTTAAAAAAAAAAAAAAAAAAAAAAAAACTCCCACACATGAGGACAATGGGTGTTTAAAAAATACGTTTGCATATGAATTATACAGTAATCGTCAGATGAGGTGGTGTGAACTTCCATATAGAGGATATAATAAAATCCAGAATGATCTTGTTTTAGTACAGCGTAGTAGGAAACAAGCTTTTTTTCTGAATCTAGTTAAAAAATCATAAATGGAAAAGTATCCAATTGATTAAAAAAAAAAAAAAGACTGACGATGATTGGTTTATTTATGATTTCTCCAGTACGTATTGTAACTATTGTCCTATTTGAACAATTTGTTTGAAGTAAAAAAAAATATCATGTATATAGATCAGTCTAACTAAATTTATATTTATTATTAATCTAATCCGTCGCGTTACGTATTGTATTATTAATAATTGTTGGAAGAAGAAAAAATATTAAAGCATTTTAATTATATACATACATCCGTCAACAGACGAATATGTAATAAAAAGGAAAAAAAAAGTTGAACAATGCGCTAATTTAGTTATGGGTGCATGTGAGGGTGTCACCAACAAAAGCTTGTAAGATGATGGATTAAGGAAGTTGTCTTTTCTGTGTTTCAAAACGGTATTAAGATGTTACTGCTATGTGGTTTAACGTTTTTGTTTGTTTGTTTGTTTTTCTTAGCAACTTCAATGAAAATTAATCAATAAAGCTGAAGTAATTCATTGAAATAAGGTTTGTTAATTCGAGAGATCATCAGATTGATCTGACATATTATTGATGATAGCGATAATATAGATCACACACAACCCCACAATATGATTTTGCATAGAATGCTTTTATTTTAGTGAAAAAAAAAGATGACTTCTAATGACTGGTTTGTAGTACAAAGATGATACACACTAAATTTGTTTGTGTAAAATCAGATGGAAAGATGAAACAACAAAAAACTTTTTAAATAATATCATCTGATACTGAGTAGCCCTAGTTAATGGCAAGACGAAAAATAATATAAGTTAGCGATTACTTATAAACCCAAACATCAATTTTCCGTTTGTATAAAAAAAAGAGAAAAGTCGTCGTTTGTAGTGGTAATTCATATTACATAAAAAGAAAGACTCGGGGCCAGATATTAGTTAATCTATGAGAAAAATGTAAAAAAAAAAATTAGAGTGTTCCTAATCTGCATAAATAAAATGCTTTTTTTTTATTCTGTTCAACAACATCGAAGCCTGAGTTTTTTTTTTTTTTTTTCACTATCATCAATATTATCATGAAAAACCGTGGGGCATGTTACACGCACACAAACCAACTTTTTTTTTTGCATAACACAGATGAATAACTTTTTCTTTTTTTTCCCATCTCTTTCTCTCTCCTTTTATTTTTTATTTGGTTTTTTTTCCCTTTTTTCTGTAATATTTTTTAAATAATAATAATAATAAAAGATTATTATTGTGGTTACCATGTCAACTGATCACCCAACGACGACGGCTGTAAATGACACTTTGCTTATGAAAGCAAAATCAATATCTTCAAGCACACTGGAGGTGCCTGGAGGACAAAAAATCGGTTTAATATCACGAGTCAAACGATCGCTTTCATCTGCATCATCATCTTCTGGTACTTCAACCAACAATAACAATAAACATCATACAAATAATTATCATAACTATAGTAGTCAAAGTTTACCACGACGATTTATGTCTTCAACTTCAAAGTCAACGTCAAGGTAAAACATATATATATATTTATATCTTTTAATAATAATATTTAGAATAATTAAAAAAAAATAATACTTATTATAAGTAACACACAATGATGATGATTCAATAGAGTAGTTGATTCTCCAATGGCAAATTGGATGAGTGCTGTAAGGGAAGAAGATGATGATCTCGGATTGTATACTTTGGAAACAAGGAGTAGTACAGTTTCTTTTGATTCTCCACAGCAGCATGAACAGTTACAACAACAGCCGGTTCCGACAGCAATAGTAGGGGGTGGTATGACGGATGTAATGAGTGAGTCATCCAATTTCTTTTCTTTCCTATTTATAAATAATAATATTATTATATATATGCTTTAATAATTAAAACATAAAGAACAAGAAAAAGATATCGATTATTTCTAACCTATCGTTACGATAACAACAGTACAACAACAACGAGATCATTATCGTCATGCAACAAAACGATCACCCCCAGCAACACCGACTCTGTCAACAACAATCAATAATCGTAATAGCCAATCACCTACTTCATCCATGTATAGTAATAATAGTAGTAGTTCTTTAGGTCAACAATCCGTAACCTTATTTCCAAAAAATAATAATAAAAGTAATAATGCTAATAATAACACCAAAACAACCCAACAACATTATCACCATACACAGCAGAAGAAACAGCAACAGCTGCAGCAAAAGCAGCAAAATGGGATAAAACCAACAGTAAAACAGTTAATTGTATCGAATGCTGTAAGAGTACCATGGGCACCACCACCAGCCATGTATTGGTCTCGACCTGCTGTCCATGGTGCAGTGCCAAGACCTGTACGAGCGCATTCAAGTGTTGTTGTTGAAGACTTAATGTATGTTATTGGTGGAACTGATAGTCACGGGTGTCTGGAAACACTTTGGGTATTAGAATTAGGTAAAAAAGAAAAAACCTGCAGAAGATGAATGAATGCACGGATCTATATGAGAGGATAATAAAAGATTTATATATACAGTGCTAAAAGATGTGTATGTAATGTGTTAGATACGTTTAAGTGGATTCGACCTAAACTTTATGGTGATAAGCCTCCACCTTCTCGTGCACATAGTCTGGTAGCTCATCGAGGAAAAATCTATATGTTTGGAGGAGGTGATGGAGGGAACTATACCAATGATCTTTATGTTTTTGACACTGGTAAGTATTAATCTTTACAGCAATTGTAATATATATAGAAAGAAAGAAAGGGAAAAGAGGAAAAAAGACTGAGTGAGAGAGTTTGTTCATATGTGTGTGTGTTTGGTGAATACTTAATTAATATATATACAAAATAGCTTCTATGATGTGGAATAAACCGGATGTATTAGGACCACTACCGTCACCACGTAGGGCACATACGTCTATTGTTTGGGAAGATAAATTATATATATTTGGAGGAGGAGGACTTGATTGTGCGCTCAATGATTTACATGCACTTGATCTTGATGCAATGACGTGGACACATATTGATACTAAAGGGAAAAAACCACCACCACGTGGATATCATACAGCAACATTGGTTAAAGATCATTTAATTGTTTTTGGTGGAAGTGATGGTCATGATACTTTTGATGATATACATATTTTAAATATGGGTAATAATAGAAATAGATATATGTCAAGAATAGTAATTGATTACAATGTATTATATTACTAATATTCTGTATTTCATTAAATTATATATACAAATATGTAGAAACATGTATATGGGCAGAAGTAGATGTCGAAAAAACAATTGATATACCCAAGCGATTAAAACGATTATCTCATGCTGCTGTTGCAGTAGGATCTTATTTGTTTATTACGGGTGGACATAATGGCACACGATATTGTGACGATCTTTTATTATTAAATCTTGGTAAGTCTCTCTCTCACTCGTGCTTTTATATATTTATATTAACATACAATCTAAAAAAAATAGCAACAATGACATGGGAAACTCGTCGAGTGTATGGGCAGGCACCTACACCTCGTGGATATCATACCATGTTATTATATGACAGCAGGCTGTTCATATATGGAGGATATGATGGAAACCACCTTTATAATCAAGTAAATGTATTAGATTTAAGTAGTAGTGCTTATTTACCTCAAATAAGTAACTTCTCAATTGATGTAGTTTAATAATGATATTATTAATAATAATAACATCTTTCTTTTTTTTTATTCATATTCATCTCTCTTTATATAATATATTATATATAATTTTTGTTTTGTATATTTATACCCGTTAGATAATGTAATTAATATATAAAATCCCCACGTACTCACACACTAGACGCGCAGAGGCGCGTTATTTTAAGATTTCACTTTCCGTTTTGTCTCTTTTTTTTTAAACTTCTCCTTCGACGCGACTTTTTTTTTTGTTTCTTATTTTTACTTTCTCATAACTTATACATAAATATTTATACATATATAAAATAATAAAACACCATGGGTAGACTTGTTCGACTTGAGGTGGAAAACTTCAAATCTTATAAGGGTCAACAAACTATTGGTCCATTCCATAAATTTACTAGCATCATTGGTCCCAATGGATCAGGTAAAAAAAAAAGAGAATAACTTGAAAAAGAATGTACACACACACACACACACACACACACATATATATATATATATATATATATAACAAAACGAACATCAAACTTATATGTATAATAGGCAAATCAAATCTTATGGATGCCATTTCATTTGTACTCGGTGTTCATTCTTCTCACTTACGATCTCAAAATTTACGTGACATGATTTATCGTCCTAGTGCACTTGCTCAACAACAACAACAACAATCGAATAGTCGTATGAATAATGGCCATACTCAAGAAGAGCAACCTGAACAAGGCTATGTTAAACTTGTTTACGAAACTTCAGAAGGTCGTGAGATTCGATTTATGCGTATTGCTCATCTTTCAGGTCAAGCCGAATATCGTTTAAATGATCATACTGTACCTTATTCTGAATATAATGCTGCGCTTGAAAAAGAAAATATCTTGGTGAAAGCTAAAAACTTTTTAGTGTTTCAAGGAGACGTTGAATCTGTTGCAAGTCAAAATGCAAAGGATTTGACACGTTTGGTTGAACAAATTAGTGGGTAAAGTATAATAAATATAACATATATATGTAATATGTGTGAAGGATTGATTTGATTAAAGAAGAATATAAGAGAGTAAATATATTAAATCAAAGTACCTAATTATAGATCGTTAGAATATAAAGAAGAATACGATCGATTAAAAAAGGAACAAGATCGTGCTATTGATGATAGTGCTCATACATTCAATAAAAAACGAGGTATTACCGCAGAAATTAAGCAATATCAAAAACAAAAAGATGAAGCAGAAAACTTTGAACAACTTGTACGTCAACGTCGTAATGTTGTGGTTGAATATTTGTTATGGAAATTGTATCATGTGGAACAAAAATCAAACTCTTTGGAAAAAGAAGCTGGTGAACGACGTTTAGCTGCGGATGATGCAACAGAAGATCAAGTAAGATAGGATCATTATTATAGCTTGGGGGGGAAGAAAGGAAGTCATTATTAAGTAGTAACATAATTCTTTATATAAAGAATCAATTAGAAAGACAATTTAAAGAAGCAAGAAAAGCAGCTGCTATGGCTCATAGAGAAAAAACTAAAACAGAATTACAAATCAAGAAATTGAAAAAGCAATTGGAAGAACAGGTAATAATTAATATTTATATTTAGAAAAAGAAATTCAATCGTATTTATTGTATATAAATGTATATATATAATATATATATATATATATATAGAGTCCAGCACTCTTAGGAATGGAAGAACAAGTTAAACATATCCAAAAGAAATTGGATCAAACTAAAAATACAGGTGAACGTTTAAAACGTGAACATGATCAACAGGTAAAATAGTAAGCTAATAACAATAATAAATAGTATATATATACATATATATACTAACCGTGATGATCATATTTTTAAGACTGATGTAGTACAAAATCTTGAACAAAACATGACTAAATTACAAAAAGCATCTCAAGAATATGAAGAATCATTACCCAAGAGTGGATTAATCGAAGGTCCTATATTGACTGCAGAACAAATTGAAGGATATGAGCAATTGTAAGTTCATGAATACTTATATACTTGATATGTATAAAAGAAAGACAAAGGATAAAAAGAAAGAACAAGACTCTTTCGTGCATATTAAGCAACCGTAATATTTATATAGAAAGCAACAAGTGAGCATACGAGCAATTAATGAAGAACAACAATTAGACAATTTACGACGTCAATATCGTATGGAACAAGAAAATCTTAAACATATTGGTTCAAAAACTGAAGAATTCAAAACAAGAAAACAACAACTTCTTGAAGATCAGCGACAATTAACAGAAGATGGTAATGCTCTTACAATGGAAGCACAAACAGTGGCTGAAGAATTGGAAATCCAAAAGAAGGAATTGGAATCCTTGGAAAATGAACGTAAAACTACTCAGTAAGTTTCATTTCTTTAAATGATTATGCGTGTGCGTATGTGTGTATGTGGATACATGTGTACAGCTAGATAGATAAATAAATAAATAGAGAGGAGCATAGGATAAAAGCTTCTCATTTTCAACATGTCTTTTTTTTTACTAACAATAATGTTTTTATTTGCTTTTATATAGTCAACGTGAAGTTGAATTGAATGAACAATTACAAGAGATCTTAAACAAGTTGATGGAAGCAAAAATTGGTCAAAAAGAATCAGAAAAGGAGACCAAATTTAGTGAATGCTTGAATCTGATGAAACAAATTTTCCCAGGTACTTTTATTCATGCAGATCAAATATCAGTAGATACTAGGCAAAATGGGCTGTTTTTTAAAAAAAAGGAATAATTCTCATTATTATTATTATTATTATTATTAGGCATGCATGGTAAACTTTCCGATTTATGTAAACCTACTCAAAGAAAGTATGATGTTGCAGTAGCTACTGTTTTGGGTCGTAATATGGATTCTATCATTGTTGATGACCAAAAAACAGCTATAGAATGTATTCAGGTAATTTGTTACAAGAAAATAAGTAAAAAAAAAGAGATAAACTAAAAAGGAATAACTTTACCATAATTGCTATTATTAGTATATGCGAGATCAACGTGCAGGAACAGCTACCTTTATACCATTAAACTCTATTAATGTACCTCCATTGAATGATCGTTTCCGAAATTATACGCGTGGAAGTCGTTTGGCTTTTGATATTATTGAATGTGATAAGAAATTTGAAAGTGTAATCCAATATGCTTGTGCCAATAGTTTAGTGTGTGACAATGTGAATATTGCAAAAGATATCTGTTACATCAAGAATGAAGAAGTCAAAGGTAATAATAATAGCCATCACACTGTTTTTTTTAAGCATGAGAAAAGTTTTTTGTTAACGAAACAAATTTGGATGATTATTATTAGCTGTTACTTTGGATGGAACTGTAATCCATAAAAGTGGTTTAATTACTGGTGGTCATAATAATAATAAACAACGTCCTCGATGGCAAGAACGAGATATTGATGGTAAACTCAAAACTATTTGAGATTGGTTTGTTACTCAAGATGAAGAAATGTTATTAAACTCTGTTTTTTTATTATACATCTTAGGATTATTACGATCGCGTGACAAATTATTAGCTGAGTTGAATCAATTGAATAAACGTAAGCGGATGGGTAGCGCCGAACAAGCAGCAAAGAGTGGCTGTGCAAGTCTGGAAACCCAATTAAATGTCTTACGAGAAGAGATAGTAAGTTTATTTTCAGGTTACCCGGATCTGTTTTTCTTTTATTCTATTAAAAAAAATCGGTTAAATAATAATTTCTCACTCATTAAAAATAAAATAAAATGGTTAGACTACATTGGAAAGAAGGCTGCAGGATGTTCGGGGTGAACTTCGTTATGTTGAAGAACAAATTTCTAATGCCGATGCCCCTTATTCTCAGGTAACTTTACTAACTACTTTTTTTGTACACTTATTATGCATACACATGTTCACATATCACACATACACAAAAGTAATACACAACTAATTGATCATGGGGTTTATAATATCTCCCCCACCCCCTGATTTTTTTTTTCAATTAGGCACAAGAAAAATCAAACCACTTATCAGCTTCTATTGAACAAACGAAAGCTTTGGTTGCTCAAGTAGAAGATGAAATCTTTCACAGTTTTTGTCAACAAGTTGGTATTTCCAATATTCGAGAATATGAAAAACTCCGTTTTGGATTACCTGAAGAAGTTTTGGAAAGAAGAGCTCAATTTGCGGCTCAACGATCTCGTCTTGAAACTCAACTTGTGTTCGAAAAGGAGCAATTAACGGAATTATCTCAACGATTAACTATATTAGAAACCAAATATAATGATGATAACCAAATGATTACACAGTTGCAAAATAATGCAAATGAATTGACAGAAAGACTCAAGGTGGCCAAGGAAGATATGGCATCACTAAATGGAGAATTATATGAGCATACGCTGTTGGAAGATGAAAAACAGCAAGTAATTCAAGATTTACGTCGTCAATTAGAAACAAAGGGTCGTGATGTCGAATCTTATTTAAAAGAAATGCTTAAGTTTGAGACCGAGATAGAAAAGGTTCATGCAGAGCGAGTATCGATTTTCCGCAAGTGTAAATTAGAAGATATTGACTTGCCCATGGCACGAGGAACATTGGATGATGTGATTATGGATGAAAGCACGATTATGGGTAGTAATACTAGCCAAGTATGTATCTTATTAATTTTTTCTTCTATATATCACATATACAACTGATTTGTTTTTCTTTTGCTAATGTTGATAATAACCATATTTCTATGATAGACACAAGATAACTCTAATTCAATGGATTTGGATGATCCATCACAAGCATCAATCAAGTCAACTGATTGGATGGTAGAAGTAGATTATTCAAGTCTTGGAGAAGAACTTCGTAGTGAAAATGATGTTGAACGTGAAAATACGTTTAAAGATAATATTAAACAATTAGGTGAAAAGATTGAACAAATGGCACCTAACTTAAAGGCCATTGATAGATTAGAAGGTGTTGAACAACGATTAAAGGAAATTGAAGAAGCTTTTGATACAGCACGTAAAGCAGCTAAACGAGCAAAAGAAGAATTTAATAATGTCAAACAAAAGAGGTATGAAAACAAATCATTGACTTTCATATTACTTAGTTTATCCTCATGATAGGATTTATTATATATTATTTATTATCAATAGACCAAAACAACTAATTGATGATACATATATTTTTTTTAGATTTAAACGATTTTATGATGCCTATAGTCATATTTCTGAACGAATTGATGAAATATATAAAGATCTTACCAAGAATAATAATTTCCCAACAGGTGGCACTGCTTATCTTAGCTTAGAAGATTCAGATGAACCTTACTTGGATGGTATTCGTTATCATGCCATGCCTCCAATGAAACGATTCCGTGATATGGATCAATTATCTGGTGGCGAAAAAAGTATTGCAGCACTTGCATTACTTTTTGCTATTCACAGGTAATATATAATATCTAAATGATTTCTCTTTATATGTTAAATTATATACTAATTATTATTATTTTTATATTTTTTATAAATCTCTTTTAGTTTCAAACCTTCACCTTTCTTTGTACTTGATGAAGTAGATGCAGCATTGGATAATACTAATGTTATTAAGATTGCCAGTTATATCCGAGAACATGCAAATGATTCATTCCAATTTATTGTAATTTCTCTTAAAAATACACTTTATGAAAAGGCTGAAAGTTTAGTAGGCATTTATCGTGATCAAGGAATCAATTCAAGTAAAACTTTATCACTTAAGGTATATCTTTTACGCCTTATCAACATGGGAAATAATGATGATGATAATAATAACTTATACTAACTACTAACTCCTTAATCTATTTTTTTTTAGCTCGACAATTATCCGGAAAACTAACATAATGCATAAACCATCTTTTTTTTTATTTTACTTGTTTACAAAATAACTCTAAGAATATAAATAAATATAAATAATAAACAAAAAAAAAACTACTTTTTTTTCTGTACAAAATAGAACACTGCTTTGTCTTTATTTAAAATCGATACAAATAAATGATACTTTAAAAAAAAAAAGAAAAAGTATATATAAAATAAAAAGATGAAGGGAAAGAGGGGGGGAGAGAGAGAAAAGAAAAAAGAAATAGAAACTATAAATAAAAAATATATATAAAATGTGTGTGAAACATACATGTTTTTCATAAGTGAAAAAAATAAAATAAAGAGGAGGTGTGTGTGTGTGTGTGAGAGAGAGAGAGAGAGAGAGGATGAAAAATCATGGGGGGAAAGAACAAAATAAAATAAAAAAATTAAATGATAAGAAAAAAAAAAAAACTAAACTTCATGTATTTGTGAAGTTTAAGATGAAAGAAGAATGCATTATATTCTTTTCAATTATAAATATACAATCGAAAACAAAATGGTTATTTTTTTTTTGGAGTTTAGAATTGTTGTATATAAAACAAAAAAAAAAAAAATAGGAGAGAGTTAGAAGGGTGAAAAGGCGTAAATAAGATGAAATGTATTTTTTCTTTTTGTTTAAAAAAAAAAACAGGGTATATAAAAAGTTTAAATGATAATTTTGGAAAGGGTTGTTAGTTTGTGTGTGTGCTGATTTGTTGTTATCAATTGTGTGTGAGAAAACAAAAATAACTTGTTTGAATAATAATATATAAAGAAGTATGCATGATTTTTTTTAGATCGGTTGATAATATCAAAAGAGAAGTTTTTCGCTTTTGTGTGTGTATGTGTGTGAATTGTTGTTATGGTGTGTAAATGATCTGTTTGTGAGTTATAATTTTTTTGGTTGTTTTAATAATTGACATGTTGTAATTGTATAGTGTGTGTGTGTGTGTGTGGTGGGCTTCAAAGAATATATAAGAGAAGTTGTGCGTATGTTGAAAAAAAAGAAGAGGTATGATGGATATGCTTTGTCGTTTTGTTCATGTTGTTAAAGAAGTTGTTAATAAGTTAGTTTTTTATGATGGGGGAGGCAAGACATGATTGACAAAACGAGCTGTTTCAGCTTGAGAGGCACATTTCAACAGACGATTTTGAACATGTGCATCGATCTCCGACAAGACCTCCTTAGCACTTGGTCGAGTCTCTGGGATTTCATCCAAAAGCCAGGCAACCAAACCACGCATATACATAGTAGGGTAGCTATAAGTGAATGTAGGACTGGGTTCACTCAAGATGGCAGCAAATAATTCAATCTCATCCTTGAGAAGATAATGAGGTGGCACACGATCCATCATTTCAATGACAGTGATACCTAATGACCACATATCAATCTTTTCGGTATAATATTGTTCACGTATCACTTCTGGTGCCATCCATTTACTAGTACCCAAACGATCTCGATTACGTTTGTTTGTGCGTGTTGCTAAACCAAAGTCAGCTATAAAAAAAAGTATAAAAAAAATTGTTTGATTAGTATATAATAATAATATGTGGTGTGATATGAGTCACCAATACATTTACTACTCCATATACTACTAGGAAGTGGTAGTTTTTAAAGTTTGAATGTTAATGAAAAAAATAGTGTAACGAAATACATACCAAGCTTTACTTCACCATTCCAACCCAGCAACAAGTTCTCACACTTAATGTCACGATGAATGAAACCTTTACCATGAAGGTAAACTATAGCTTTCAAAGTTTCACAAGTGATATAGATTGAATATTCTTCCGGAATGCCACGCTGGCACAAGACAGCAAATACGGAACAACGCATTAAGTCCATGGCAATCCAAACATCATCACGCCATAAAGTAACTTCACGTAATCGAATCAAGTTCGGATGTCCGGATGACATGATACGCAATTCCCGGATAATGGCAGCACGATATTCACGATCAGGATCAAGTCGACAACGCTTGATAGCCAATAATAAGTTCTTTTTATATCGGTGATTGGCTCGAATGACAGCACCATTGACGCTAAACAAATAAATAAACAAGTAGTATATGTGAGTTTAGTTAGTTAATTATTATTTTAAGCCTATAATAAAAGAGAGAGAGAGAGAGAGAGGGAGCAATAAGATTATTATTGGGTTTTTTTTACTTACCCTGTACCAATTTCTTTAAATGTACCGTACTTGTTACGAGGATCGAGAGATGACACTTGGATCTTAGGCAACGCTTTACGAATTCTCCGCTCAAACTCATTCTCTGTACGAACTAACGGCGGTAGCTCAGGAATCTCGGAGTGTGGTCCGACAGGAAGCCATGGTCGTTTTGATACATGTTTACCAGGATTATAAGGACGTAAACTGTATGTTTTCGCTGCTGGTACATGTGGTTCAGGCTTTAAAAAAGCATTACCTAAAATATTAGGTACTTCATAATTTCCTGGTGCTCGCCAAACCTCCTATTTATTTTTATGTTAAAATTTTGTTTGATACAAATATTCTTTTTGGTTGGTTCATGTGATCAAGTCACTTGTTTTTTTTTTTACAATATAGAGAAATTTTTTGTTTTTTATTATTATCTTACCTTGTTACCAGCACATGTGCCTTGAGATAATGTAGAGGATGCATTGTTAATAAATGAACCCCTTCTTAAACATCCTGTTGAACGCCGTTTCATGGTCATATCAACAACCATGGATGACTTTCTTCCAACAGAAGAAGAACGGGCGCGGTTGTCAGCTGTTGTTGATGATTTTGACTTGCGAAGGTTACCAAGTGACGAGCGTTTGTTGCCAAGCAACCCAGGTGTACGCTATATAACAATATGTAATAATAATAATAATTGTCAATATCTCATAATTAATCTAGATAAATGATATAAAAACAGGAAAAAGAATAATTATATAAATAGTATGTGTATAACTATATTTTAATACCTTGCCACCTGTTATTTGGTTTACTGGATACGTTGTTGGCATGCAGTGAAGCATTTTATTAATATTAATTCTTTATTGTTATTTTATTTTCGTGATAAGTGTGTAGTAATAAGTTATGATTTATGATGTTATTTACTGATGGAATAAATATTTAGACGTTTTAAAATAAAATAAAAAAAAAACTATTTGAGAAATGAAGAAAAATAAAAAAAAGGGGGAAAGCGGATAAAGATTATTTTTATAAAAAAAAAAAGTTCTGCGTTGTTGAGTTGTTTAACAAAAAAAAAATATAGGAGAGAAAGTAGAAAAAGCCAATTCTAAAGAAGACGCGAACTCAGGAAAAAAAAAAAGAGGAACGTTTTATAATTTTTTATGTGTACCGATGATCATCCCTTTCTAATAAGTGAAAGTGTGTGGTTCCTCGGTTTTTTTTTTTTGTTGTTTGTGCATAGATTACCAATACACAAAAATATTAGATGTTGTTAACACAGTCTATATACACACACATGTGCGGAATCTGTTGTTGAGGTCACACGATTTCTTTCGAAATTGCTGCTATTTGAGAAGGGTCCCCCACATAGCATCCTTTCCTTTTTTCTTTTGTTACTTTTTGTTTTGTTTGATTATATAAATTTCTATTTACTATTTATATGAATAATATACTTTCTTTTTTTTAGAAAAACAAAAGCGATAAATAATAATGGGACGTATCAACAAAAGGGGAAATACTTATTTTTATTCATCATCGTAGCATTTGTTTTATTCGCTCCCTAATATCGAGGAAAATAAAAAGTGGCGAAAAAAAAATACATATATCTGGGTTTAACCATCACCACAAGAAGGAGGTTTTTGTGTGTTTTTCGCGGAGTTGACTTTTTATTTAGGTGACACTTGAACCAATTTTTTTTTTTGCAACACCATCCAAAATATTCCTTTTATTAAAAAGAGTTTGGCAGCTTTTTATATATTCTAATTTTTTTTGGGGGGAAAGACTGGGTGCCGACATCAAATTATATTAATATAATATTGTTGTCATTAATACGCAATTTGATCTCATTTTATTAGAAAAGATATGTACTAAAAAATAAAAATAAAAAAGTCAAGTGGATTATGACTATACACAATGAATTTTTTGAAGTTACCAAAGTATAAAGAAACAAAAGGAATTTTCTTTTCTTCGTCATCATGCAAGGGATTTTTCCCAACCTTTTATAATCCCTATTTTGTTGTTGTTGCTTATAAGAAATAAAGCATGCTAACTAATGTTTATAAGTCACACACAGTTGTTGATCAACCATAAATATAACAAAAGAACAATAAAATGTATAAATCAATGACAATAATACATACCCCCCTCCACGTGTAATTAGTCTATGTGTAATGCAATGAATGTGTCATGTATAACAAATCTGACTTTCTTTAATATTAATGACTGGTCGGATCGCCCTTCAAAGAAGGAGACGGGATCCTTTTTTTTTTTTGTAAAAAAAAGAATAAAAGAAAACAACGTGGCAAGTCTTATAATAATGATAATCAATATGTCTCACAATAACTACCGGAAAATAAGTAGCAAATAAAATAAATAAATAAAAACGTGGGTCTGTACAACAACTTGTCTTTTTTTTAAAAAAATAAAACAATGGAGCAAAAAAAAAGAACCAAACAGAAATGAATTTATATATTATTAAGATCTCGTTTCACAAAAGCTTGAGGACTACGCTTTGATTCTACAGTGTGGCCAAAGCATCCGGTAGGCGGTGATGATGATCCTTCATTATAATGCTTATTATTATGAGATTTCTTTCTTTCTTTTTGTTGATGATCATTGTTGTTCTTTTTTGTTGTAATTGGTGTATGTTGATGCTCTAATTCTTCTTTCTTTTCGTCTTCTGTAGTAACTGTACCATAAGCACTATTATGTAGTTCTGGATGCATACGAGCATCCGGGCTATGATTCCATGGATCTTCTACACCATGATCAGGTTCACGATGATGTTGCCACGGTGCTATATATTTAAATGATTGATGTTGTTTAAAATAAATATTTAGTTACGATGGAGATATATATATATATATATATATTGCGTTATTTTTATTACCTTCACCACTATTGGCGGGTGGAACAGCTGAAAAATCCGCTTGACGATTATTCATTATGTTATATATTTACTTGATGTGATAGTGGAAAATCTTGCACTTATTGATTCTTGTAACAGCGACATTGACTCAATTTTATACAAATAAAAAGCATGGGTAATAAAAGATGTGTGAGTCGTCACGAATGTTTCATTTCTTATCACTTTTTTTTTCTTTGTGTGAAGGGGGCAGAAGAATCCAGCTTTGGAATTATTATGAAACAAAACACAAAGATCTGGTACCTTGAGCTCTTTTTGTTATAGCCCGCATAATTGTTAAAAAACAATGAAGCTGGAAGTAGAAAATTTCATTGTTCTCCCCTGTAGGAATAATGCTTTATGCAATCAGAAAAAACAAACTTACCACGTTTCCATTTTTAGGCCTATCCGTAGGAGATTTAAATGTGTATTAGGGATATGATGTCTGTTCGCCAAAGTTAGATCGACAATAATATGTATATACGGTGAATATTAGGGAGAGATTACTTATATAATCATTTGCATTTGCAGAAAAAGCTTTTATACCATTTAATGTTTCAGCATTTTAATCCCTGAAAAGTTACATATTTAGATTTATGTTGTACATGTGTGTTTTTTAACCACCAATATTTTTTTGTCCCACAGATAAAGAATTACGTATTACTACAAAATTTTTTCTATGGTTCCTTTTTCAAAGTGTCGCGGGGACTATCACGTTGGTTAGAATAACTATAGACTGTTAGAGGATAAAAGGCATGATAAATATATGAGTACGTACGGTATACAGATTAACACTATAACATTCTCTTTTCAAGTGCACGTTCATGGTGAAAAAACTATTTTGAGTGATCAATACATCCTCTGCAATTAATGACAGTAACTTGATGAGCAGTTTCGACAGTGCGAGGAGTTAAAGAATCTGCTTTGGTCAAAAGCTTACGCTTTAAGCTTGCCTTTAGCTTTGACCAAAGCTCTTCATGGGATGAATGAATTGTTGTGAATATGGGGGAGTATATAATACTTGAAAGACACGTTTAACAACAACAGTTTCTTGAACCAAATTTGTGTGATAAATCCTCTCATTATCCATAACTGGAAACCTTCGATACATAACATGTTTTTTTCAAAACGTTCATCAGAGCTCTTAGAGTTCACAAAAATGTTTAGTTCTTGTATCACCCTTTTTTACAACTATATGCTGTTCAGTATATTCGGTTTTCGGTTTTTTTTTCAACCTACGAGTTACTCCCTGATGCTTTTTAATAAAATCTTTATTACGGCCTTTGTCATCAATAGATATGTTGACATCTTAATTGTTGAAGACTACAGCTCTTGCAAGAGTCCCTCTTTTTGATCGCCCAAAAGATTGTTTCAAGTGTACGTTAAGTCCTGTATTATTAATAAAGACAGACTGCCCGAAACCAATATTTTGTTTTTTGAGCTCAAGAATCCATTTCTCCTTCTTTATGATAACTTCACCACCAGAGACTAGACACTCGATGATTTAATGTAACTTCTTCAGGGTAGGCTTACAATACCTTACAAGATGCTTTTGTGATCCACTTTGTGTAATATATACTTGAAATTTTTCACGAAGTTTTTCTTGTGCTTGGTTTTATTGTAAGGATGAGATCTTCATCATATGATTTCTAAAAAAAAATTCACTATCATAAGCCACTGATGTTGGTAATGGTGCACCTTTTCTTTACGTTAACTTGAAAGATATGGTTTACTATCTTTAAAACGAGCATAATACATTTATACCGACGCTCTAGCATTCTAATTACCCGAGTAGCACTTGCTGGACTTTTGCTAAAGCATAACCATTATTTTACTAGATCGACTTGCGGACCAGTTATTAGAAAAAACTGTTTTTTATCATACATGATAGTTATGAACGTATGATACTCTATGTTGATCGCTAACAATAAACGTATACGCAATAATATATACAGTGCCCGATTGAATAAAGTACTTATGTTATTTATATACAATGATATGTAGTAAATAAGCACGATTTATTGATCAAGATTTCTGCATTTTGCTACCCATAATGAACTTTCCATGATTACTAATCTCTCTGTATACTAGTTTTATTTTAAGCAGTAAATCGTAACAAAAATACATATAAAAGGACTATTTCTGTAGTAACAATAGAGATTCACAATGTAATAATAATAATAGAATTGTTTTCAAAAAAAAAAAGTAAGTGATCATATATATAGAAGACAGTTAATTCTTTCCATTCCGTTTATCCAATCCTAATGGTCTGGCCCTTGGTTTCTATTATATGACTTCAACCCAATGACTGTATTTTCTGGTTTTAAAAGCCTATAATTTTACAATGAACTCTGTTAGTATTTGGTTCTATAAAAGTATTTTTGCCTTTACGAAAACGTTAACTCCACTTCCTTATTTTTTAACTTACAAACTATTAATACATAATCCACACAGTAGGTTTCAAAGTACACAAATGCCATTTATAATTTTTTACAATGAATTCTGTTAGTATCTGTTCTTTTTTGTGCCATTATAAGAAACCTTAACTACTAGTTTATTTTTAACTTACTGCCTATTAATATTCAACACATTTGATTTTAAAGTAATAGTTATCATTTATAATTTTTACAAATGAGTTCTGTTAGTATTTGCTTTTTCTTGAGCCATCATAACAAAGGTCAATTCCATTCCCTTATTTTTAACTTACGTTCTAATAATGATTGACACATTTGGTTTCGAAGTAGTGTATGTCATTTATAATTTTTATGATAAATTCTGTTAGTATTGATTTTTTTATGGCATTATAAGAAATCTTAACCCCACTTTATTATTTTTTTTACTTACGGGCTATTAATACGTAATCCAAACATTTGGATTTAAAGAATGAATATCATTTATCATTTTTACAATGGATACTGTTAGTATGTGTTTTTTTATGTGCCATTATAAAAAAACATTAACTACACTACTTACAATCTATTAATAATTCACACATTTGTTTTAAAGTAATGAGTGACATTTATAATTTTTGAAGTAAATTATGTTAGTATCTGCCTTTCTTTTGGAATTATAAGAAACCTTGACTACACTTTTTTATTTTTCAACTTACCATCTATTTATAAACCACACAGTTGATTTTAAGGTAATGAATGTCATTTATAAATTTTTTTAATGAGTTCTGTTAGTATTTGCTCTTTTTTTTTTGTCATTACAAGAAACGTCAACCTCGTCCCTTTATTTGTAACTTACTGACTGTTAATAATTCACACAATTGGTTTTAAAATATTGGATACCATTTATAATTTTTACAATGAATTCTGTTAGTATTTGTTCTTTTTTCTGCCATTCTAAAAAACGTGAATTCCACTACTTACCGACTATTAGTAATCCACAAGTTTGGTTTTAAAGTAATGGATGTTATTTGTCATTTTTTAAATTCTGTTAATATTTGATCTTTTTTGTGCCATCATACGTAACAAAGGTTAACCCACTCCCTTATTTTTAACTTACCGGCTAAAATAATGAACCCACACATTTGGTTTTAAAGTAATGTATGTCATTTTTAATTTCACGATGAATTCTGTTAGTACTTGTTCTTTTTTCTATCATCATAAAAAAACATTAAGTCCACTCCTTTATTTTTTAACTTACTGCCTATTTATAACCAACACATTTGATTTTAAAGTAATGAATGTCATTTATAAATTTTTCAATGAATTATGTTAGTATTAATTCTTTATGTGCCATCATAACAAAGATTAACAACTCTACTTTCTTATTTTTTAACTTACATCCTATTAACAATCCATACATTTGGTTTTAAAGTAATGAGTATCATTTATAATTTAACAATGAATTCTGTTAGTATATGTTCTTTTTGTACCATTATTATAAGAAAAAATCTTGACTACACTTTTTTAGTTTTTAACTTACCACCTAAAATAATAATACAGACATTTGATTTTAATATATTGGATGTCATTTATAATTTTTACAATATATTTTGTTAGTATTGATTTTTTATGAAATGTTAGCCCTACTTTATTATTTTTTACTTACGGGCTATTGATTGATAATCCACATATTTGATTTTAAAGTAATAAATGTCATTTATAATTTTTACAATGAATTCTGTTAGTATTTGTTTTTTTTTTCTATTATAAAAAAAACCTGAGCCCTCACTTCCTTATATTATAACTTACCAACTCTTTCATGACTGGCAGTGGTACCATCAGCATTTTCAGTGGTACCAATTGGTTGAGCAATACTTGTGTATGCTGAGGAAAGAACCAAAAGACAGGCGGATAAAATAATAGTAGAAAATCTCATGTTGATGTTTGATGACTGAATGAAGAAAGATGTAGTTGATTTAATAAGAAAAAAATCTCACTTTATATAAGCCCTTTTATTTTCTTTTTTTTTTGTCCATGTTCATAAATGTACTATTTAGTAGTATAAACAACAAGGACGTAGGGGCTTAAGAAGTATTTTACCAAATTGAATATACTTTTAATTTATTTGTAAAGTTAATGCAAGTCAACATCCCTAATTTTTGTTTTACGTCTAGTAATGTGTGGGTAGAACTATGAAGCAAAGGTTCAGATCATGGTAACATTATGTTCTCTATGTTTTATTCGAATGTATAGATTATTCTTAGCGGCGAAATCATTTGTTTATCTTTTTGCTTTTTCTTTGTAAAATACCGTTAACTGTAATGCAGTCATTCTTTTCCTTCTCCTACCCCTTGATACACTTTCGTAACCTTTTCCCACTTTGGTGAAGGGTGTTCCACTAACGCCACATATTCTATATTACTCTTATATATCCTTTACTTATAATGCCGCAAGGAAAGGAACATATGCCTCGAGGCGTACGTAGATCAATTCAACCTTCCATTAATAAAATAAACTTTAACCTATTTCTCATTACCATGACAGCTTAATGTTTTTTCCCTCTACGGCTTCTGGACACGTTCTCAAGGACAATATTAATTAGTCGATCACAATCTACTCAAGAAAGACATGACACCATTTTAACAACAGAAGATGTCTGTTTTCATGCATGCGGCGGCCTTCACCAAAACGTGTTTATTTCTCTAAACATTATTATTATTATTCAGAATCATTCTCATATATTATATGACAGCTCTAATCATTTTGTCATTTTTTTGGGGCTGATTTAGGGATATCAAAATTAATATTTGTATATAAGTTTTTATTTTTATTTTGTTAAGCAAAAAAATAACGGGAAGGGATAGATTACTGATGGGGTAAACTAAAAGTAAAAATAGACAAACATATTAAACATAAGGTTTCAGGCAAATAATTTTGATGATAATATAAAAAAAAAATTGGTAAAGAAAAAAAATTATATTTTAAAAATTAAATATGCTGGAGATGTACCCGCAAAAAGGATAAATGTATTTTTTAAAAATAATAATAGAGCATGCAGAACAGGATTTGTCCCCGATTTTTGAAATACCTTTTATATTCACTTTTACCTTTTCGAAGTTATTCACAAAACCTTTGTCAGTTATACAAGAGAACGTAGACCGTTGTTACCTTCAAAATCAAGGTCTACAATGCAGTATAAATCTTGGGCTTCTATGACGCCATAATCATCTATAATCGTATCACCATTTAAATATGGAAGGTCATAGTACTGTATATGACACACCTTCCATTGCAGTCTTGGTAAGTTTTAGTTCACCATGCATCTTTATGATATTATAAATACGCAAATATAAATATCGAAGGCATAAAGTTATAATTTGTTCATACCAACGCCCAAAATGAGGTCGTTGACAAGTAAAAAATATGCACCCTTCCACTTCCCTCAAATCAAAAAAAAAAAAAATTAGGAGGCAAATCATAATGAAAATCCATTCAATATAAATTTATGTAATGATTAACTTAATGTCAATAATAAAGGTAGTTTCATAATATCGCTCTAATCTATCTACAATAGCAATCCTTCTTTATTGCTTTTTATTATTACTTTTTGAAGAGACCTTTCATCTTATTAACAACGCCATCATTCTGTTTTTCACCTCCTCCATTTGAATTAAAACCTTCAAGACTTTTTTGAATTTCACCAATAGAAGCCATATCCAATTGGATTCCAGCTGCTTGCATCTCTTGAGCAAGTTTTTTGACTACTTCTTTAATCTATATAATCCCCCATGACAACCACCTAGTATTAAATAACAAAAGTTTTTCTCTCTTTCGTTTTTTTTTTTTTACTTATATATCTTAACTTACTTCTGGATCGTTCATTATTTTCATCATCTATAAATATATATAGGTTGATATATTGAATAAATTTTTGTTGTCAAAAACCGTTTTTCTCAAACAAATATATTTATGGAAAAAAAAAAGTTATATATATTTACATCCGCAAAACCGGGTTGTTTACCAGCAACATCAATACCCTTCTTTTGTAACAAAACAGTAAATGCAACAAGTTGATCCATAACTTGTGGATTATCACGAATTTTCTGTACAATAGGATGAGCATTAGATGCATTCCAGCCTTCTGGCATGGATGCTGCGCGCAGTGGAGTATGATGGAATGACGCGATTTGTTGTTGCGTAGCAATAGCAATAATGCGACGGGCAGGTTGTTCTTGTCGTCGAGTTAACGTTGCGAGTGTATGTCGACGAATGTGGCTATTAACAAGTCGTAAAATCATTTGTTGTCGTTATAATTGAGTAAAACAGTTGTAAAAAGAAGTAGCTTCTGATAAATTTATTAAACAGATTGAAGGAGCTGGAATTTTAACCTGGGTTAGCTTCCAAATTGAGTCACTTGAAAAATTAAAAATGGTTCTTTTTGACAAGTTGACAAGGTGATTGTATAGAAATTTATTTTTTTATGTAAGTTAAAAAAAAATAAAAAGAGAGGAATGGGACAAAAAAATTCATAGGTATTGTTTTCATATTGTAAAAAAGATGGTAAATGGAAGATTGGGTATTCTCATACGTTATATTATTACTATTAGGTAATTAAATGATGGACTATAGAAAACGATTTGTTAAATAGATTGGTATATATATATATATATATATATTACTCTTTTGTTCTTTGGGTGTTGGCTGTTTTATGATCTAGATTTTCTCATTTAAGAATAGGTAGGGAATGATCCCGTTGTGCTCAACGAAGAAGGAAGAGTCTCCACGGAGTTATCATCCTGGATATCAGTTATTGTAATACTTTGAGTATCACTATTATAATAGTCAGTTTCTGGTGTTGTGGGCTCTACAAATTCTATTGTTGGAGTTTCACATAGTAACGAATCCATCCATACTTCTGCACCGCGAAGAAATTGAAAATATCGCTTCATGCAGCTTTTATTCCCTTCATGCTTCTGTAGTGAATCTTGTTGGGTAAAAACCTTGGCACACATACGACATGGATAACCGCCATTTTTTATATTACTGTACTTGACATGTACTCGAGTCGTACGCAAATGTCGATTTAAGTCTCTTTTACGCGTAAAACCCTTGTTACAAGTAATACAATAATGCACCAAATCTTTTTCATTTTCTACTGCTGAATCCTGTCGACACTGGTGTTGGTGGCGATTATATGATGTACTAGAACGTGTCGCCATAAAGTAATATTTTGTTTTAATTGGTAATAAAATAAAATAAATAAATAATATGAGTGGATAGAATCGTTAATCTTATAAAGAAAATATATAATATAAAAAAGAACAAGATGAATGAATGCTACGTTTGTTTTTAAAGAAATAAAATCGAAAAAAAATGAGGGAAAATTTCAGCAACATGTATACATATGTATCATGATTGTTTAGTACTTTTAAGTGCCACCATCTTCCATAGGAATTGCCGTAAATAGTAATACTTGTTCGTATTACAAACAGAGACTTTATGTCCCGTTCACATGGTCACCTTCATCATCAGTCTTCGGGCGCTGTTTTCCTCTAATTCATTGGGATATACCAATTTCTTATTCTTTAATTAATAACAATTAAAAAGAATGGATAGCGTAGATGTTATATATATATATCAAATGTATCTCTGAAGCTTAATATTTAACAGAGATATTGAATACCACCTTATGCTTTTATCATTCAATTTTATTGAAATACCTATAAATGTTCGCTCGAGCCAACTAATGCGATCGACAAATGGAATTAAGCTCCGCTATTAATTACCAAATATTTTTTTTTTTTTACCTGGTCGCGCGCGCCGCATTTGTATGTTATGCAGATAAGCAGTATATAAAAGTAATGCTATAGAGATGGGAATATTGTTCTCAATATTGTTAGGTAGGTAATAAATATGTCATTTTACAATTTTTAAAAAAATGTAATTGATATATGGATGTTTATTTTGCATAAATGTGTTTTCTTTTCTTGTTGTCAAAAAAAAAAGGATCCATGCATGTCTTTCATAATTACCATAAATGTAAATAGTAAAATTTACTATCATGCATCTTTTTTTTTATTAGATCTATTAACATTATGTGCCTCATTTTCATGTTGATCAAACATGGCACTTTCTTTTTCTTGTGTTACGTACTACACCTTAAGTTAATAACGCCCTCCAATTGTTTGTACTCCGATATTTTTGTTTTCTTTTATTGTTTATACGCAGCATAATATATAATAAAAAAAAATACTCGCTTTATGACGTCTATCGATAATAGTGATGCTATATCGAAACTCGGGTAATAATTGTTTTTTTTTTGAAAAAGAAAAACTACGAGGCAGTGTAAAAGGGGGGTCTTTTTGCCAAGCTCGATCAAATATTTTGAACAGATACAAAGTTAATTAAGTTATCTTAAGAGAGTGGGTCCGAGAAAAAACATGACCGAAACTTCTAAGATCAGTTGAATTAGAATTCTTTGTGAAAATGACAGAAAAGCTTTAGCGCTACTTATCCTGTTCTGTTGGATAAAGTAGGGGTTATAACTGATATCTGCTTATGATTTTTTATATCATATTCTTCACCCATACTACACTTTCTTGAATTATGTAAGTATACAATAAAACAGATATATACAGTACTATAATATTCCCACTCATTATATGATTGTACGTATCGCATATTTCTTTTTGTTCCTGGTAAGAGTTTTAATTCTCTGATCACGCTGAGCATAAAATAAATGACATTCTGAAAAAACTTGGCATTTCAATGTTTTTTTATTTTCTGCTTTTGATGAAATTAGTGAGGTATGAAAGTTAACGGAATTAATCGGTGTTTTACCGTAGTACTAATCATGATTTATAAGAATAAAACTTTCAATACAGTATAAGTTGCATAAAGATTTTAGAAAATATAAAAGTAGTATTTGTATACGTATAAGGAGGTATATAGATAATGAGATATGACATATTAATTACATCAGACTGTTGTTTTGATCTTCAAAGGGATCATAAAAAATAAGATGCATACGTACAGCAATTCAACTCTGGACAAAATTGACAGTTTAGATAAACTGATAAATAAAGATAATTGTATAAATATTTATTTTTATCATATATATTGAAAGTAAAAATAAAAAGGGAGAACATAGGTATAGATTGTTTTATTTTACATGTAGATAAAAGCAAGGTTAAATAGATTGGGGTATTATTTACTACTAACTACAAACAACGACTTGTTAAATGGCTTTGCAGCTCTTTATGTATAATGATCGCTTATTGAACTAATTTTTTTTTTCGCTAGGAAAAGGTGGAAAATGACGTTGTCGTACTTAAAGAAGATGGAGTGTCTACGGAACAATCATCCTGAGTACTCTCTGTTATGACACTTTGATTATCACTATTATAGTAAGAATCATTTTCTGCTGCTGATAGTCCTGCTACAGCGGCTTCTGGTATAGTTTCATATGGTGATGCTGATAATGAAAATGGTAACGATGAACGTATCCAAGACCTTGCATCACGAAGAAAACGGGAATATTGTTTCATGCAACTTCTATTTCCTTCATGTTTCTGTCGTATATCTCGTCGAGTAAAAACCTTGGCACACATACGACATGGATAACCACCATTTTCTATATTACCATTGTTGACATGGGCTCGAGCCGAACGTAAATGTCGATGTAAATCTCTTTTACGAGTAAAACTCTTGTTGCAAGTAGCACAATAGTTCAATAAAGCTTCTTCATGTTCTATAGCTGTTTCTTGTTGCTGTTGGTCTTGACGGTAATGATGGTTTCTAATAATAGGATATGTTGCCATGAGATACAATGTTTATTTAAATTGATAAAAGAAAGTAAAAAGATAAAGAATAATAAAAGAACGAATGAGATGATTAATTTTATGAAAAAGAAAAGAGAAAAAAAAATAAAGAACAAAATTGATTGTTACGTTTGCTTTTATACAAAGAAATAAAAAAAAAACTCGACCATGAATCTTTACGTCAAATCCAATTTATATGTATACATATACTTGTATTATAATTATTAACGCCTGATGTGTCACACCGGTCATTTCCATTAATTACTTAAAATGGTAAGCTTTTTAAAATGATGGCACCAACACAAAAAATACAGGGATTAAATAGGGTTCTTACTCCTCACTCATATCGTCCTTATCATAATTTTGGCGCGCTTAATTTTTCTGTTTCTTTTTCATATATCAGTTTTCTATTCTTTTATTAGTAATTAAAAAATAAAAAACAAAAATAAAAAAGAAGCTGGTAATAAATTCCATTATTAAGAACATAAACTTCATATTCATCAAGGTCACTATATACCACTATATACTATCTTTTTTTTTTTTGTACGTATACGTAATTTTATTCTTGAGGAACCTCTCCGATTCCGTGAATCGACGTCGCACAGATTTTTACGTACCCAATGCGTTTATTGGTTTTTACTTTTTTTTTTTATGAAACAAAAATTTCTTTCTCTGTCGTAGCGCGCCGGATATAATCAGGTTAACTGCAAATATATTGTATACTATATAGTAATAAATATGAAATATACATAAAGGTACATTAAGATAATATTTGGTAAATGCTAATATAATCAATCAATTAGTATTTTTACTGCTTGGCATAATACTAACAATAACAAAAGTATTGACTTGACGAATATTCAATAATTTTTTGTGATACTAAATAATAATCTTATATAAAAATGATTTGTTCTTATTGTTGTTGTTGTTGTTGTTGTCTAAGAGAAGGGAAGAATAGATGTAACTCATAATTGACATATATGTTAATAATATATAATACTATATATTGATTTGTATCCTGTTTTTTTTAACAGACTGATGAGGATATCTACTGTAACACTTTCAAATCGTCAAAAAACGTGGCATTTTTTTTTCTTTTGTGTTACAAACATAGCTGCAGATTGCTTTTAGAAAAAAAAAATGACGAGTATAATTATTATTTAAGCTTTAACATCATATTATCGTCATCGTCATCATTACTATTATAATCATAAATTATTATTATAACTATTATCATTATCAATGATCGTTCCGGAACACTTTTTTTTTTCATTAAAAAATATAAAGTGGGGTATCTTTTTCTTTTGTCTCTAAACATAATATACATAAGTAATAATACATGATCACCAAAAAAAAAAAAAAAAAACCGAAAAATAAACCACGTGGCGATACCAAGTAAAAATTATTTTTGCTAAGCCTGAGCAAGCTTTTGTTTTAAAATGTATAAAATTAATTAAATGATTGTGAGAGTGAGAATACGATTTCGATTTCTTAAGAACGACGGAGATAGAATTGTTTGTGGGGATGAGGGGAAAAACGACCAGTTACTGGTCTATACATTTTCTATGATCATCACCACCTTTTTCTTCGATACATGAATGGATTATCTATATAAAAGATACAAATGATTTAATGTATTGTTGTAATGACAAATAGGAAAAAAAAGAATATTCTATCGTAGTATAGTTGATGTAATGCATGCACGGAGGTCGGATGGATACAAATACTCGATCTTGGGTTACTAAAAAGAAGGCACAATAGTTGGCGCCTTTTTGTTGCCAAGATAAACTTATCTTTTTTTGGATAAGCTGATATTATCAGCAGCAAACTATCAATTCTAGGTACTACCGCTGGTCTTTTTTCTTTATTTCTTTTTTCTAAACGCCTAGACCCACGGAAGCTTTTCTTTTTTATTCAATTAAAAGAGTGTGTTTTTGTCAGTATCAACTATTCAGTTGATCCCTAATTTAGAAGAGTAAGTTACAAAGTCAAAATCTAGAACAAAAATGTTCGTTGTCTCTTATTATAAAAATCTGACTGCCATCGGAACTATTTGAATAAAAATTCCATTAGTTAATTAACTTTTTTGATTTTTACATTAATCCTATTTTGATAACAATGGCGGCGCCAACAAAAAAAAGAAATAATATGAAGGATGTGCATAAGATTAAATCAAACAAGAGCCAGGTAAAAAAAAAAAAAAAAAGTTACTCAGTGACTTGAAATTTTTTTGTTAATTTTTCATAACCAGACAAACCCACATTATATGCAAAACATACTTCTTTCTTTACTTTTACCCTCTTTTATTTTTTTATATATATATAATGTCAACTACACAATATCAACTTTTTCATGAACGTATAGGAGAAGCTATTAATCAATGTATTGACGCGTGTCCTATGACAATAAAACCTGTTTCTGAAACAAGTAATGTTATTATTGAAGATCTTGTACGTTCCACTCTTGGTCCACTTGCAAGTGCAGAAAACATTCTTAATATCAATCTTATGGATGATAAACCAGATTGGCGTAAACATGGAACAGAACTTGCATTTCGAAGAGTATTACTTGATCTAGTGGTAAATTTATCTTTCAAAATTAAGTTTCAAGTTTTTTTCACTTATTAATCTTTAATATTCAAATTAAAATAAATATAGAATCGATTACCAGAAACCAATCCTCAACATTTTCAAAGATTATTTAACGGGCTAGATATTGTATTAGCTGCCATTGATTTAGGTAAAAAAAAAAAGAATAGAGTTAGAACTAGAATTTGATAAAAAAAAAGTACTAAAAAAAAACAATCTTTTTTAAAAAAATAGGATTTTTGGAACCAGTAGTTTGTCTTACATTATTAGAAGAATTATTAGATGTACATACAATTTATGGATGTGAACAACTCTTTGATTATATCGAAAAACGAAAATCACGTCTTACGGTGGTTAGTTCTCTTATCTCTATCCTCTTTCTTACTTTTCTTCATTATCCAGTCTGGAAGGGAAACATATCAACCATATATACATTATACAACATCATCAACATCCTTTCTATCAATTCATCAACCCTATCAACATAACACAATTTGTTTTTGTTTTTTATTTTTATTTTTGATACATGGTCAGATTCTCACCAAAAAAAAAAACCAAAACACATCAAATTTGCGAATTTTTCTGTTTCTTTTCTCGTTCTATCTATGTCTCTTCCTTTTTTTTTTAGAATATGATTCCAGGTCGTGGTAAAGGTCTTGTCTTGTTACGTATGTGTAATGAAATGCTTCGTCGACTTTCTAAAGAAAAGAATACTGTATTTTGTGGTCGTATTCTTATGTTTCTTGCAAATTCATTTCCTTTGGGTGAACGGTCAGGTAATTAATTATATATTATTATTATTATTATTATTATTAAACATTCTATTTTAAACAAAAAATAATAATATAATAGGTGTAAACTTACGAGGAGAATTTAATACTGAATCTGTATCGTATGACAAGGATGAAGATGTTGATGCTGATCCAAATATGACAGGTAAATAATTTTATAAGATAAGGAAAAAAAAAAGGACTTAATATATTTATATACTAAAAAAATTGATTATTTCTTAGAGGAAGAAAAGACATTTTATAAACTATTTTGGTCCACTCGAAAATATTTTTCTAATCCACCCATTATATTTCAAAATAATGGATTTAATGAACTAAGAAAAGGAGGAGATGCTATATTAGATCGATTTAAACAAATTTCAAATAATGAAGAGGCAGTATCTGGTACAGGTGCTAAACGAAAACGTAATGATGTTATGGATATTGATGGAGATGAAGTCAATAATGATACTGTCAAACAAATGTTGGATGAAATTAATAGAGAATATCAATTCCCACGATTATTGAGTAGTCGTAAACTTTTAGAGTTGGAGGTAAATATATATATATCATTTTATTTCTAGGAAGTGAAGAGTTTTTATTTAATAATAATCTTCTTTTTTTTTTGGGTGGGGGTTTAAATAGATTGAAGATACCCGATTTAGACGTAATGTGATTGTTCAATTCTTAATTCTATTTCAATATTTAAATGGATTTACACAAGAAGAAAAAGAAGAAACACAAAAGTTATTAAATTCTCGAGGAGCAACGAAACAATCATTGGTCTTACCTAATTTTACTTTAGAAGGAGATGAGGTAATCAAAAGTAATAATATAAAATTATATATGATAGAAAAAAAGGTTTAGATTTATAATATTTATTATTATTATTATTATTATTATATAGTTAGAATGGGTTCGAAATACTGAAAAGAGTATGTTGGAATTACTTAAACTTACAAAACCTCATGGTGAACTTTATACCGATATTGTTGAAACAGTACTTCGACATGAAAGAAATTGGGTTCGTTTATTTATATATTTATATTTATATATTCTCTCTTGCTTATAATTATGATTATTATTAATTATTACTAAAATTAGATTATATGGAAAGCTGCAGGATGTCCAGCATTTGAAAAACCACCTATTACTCTTCCCGAAGATATTAATCAAATGAGACAAGATAAACGTAATCGACTTTCCAAAGTATGTATACCTTTTTTTATTTTATATTAAATATATATAATCTAAGAATCATTATTTATGTTATTTTTTTCTGGTTTAATAGTCATTCTTATCAACATATCGTTTTGCATATGGAAATCCAGAAACTACCAAAATGTATGGTGGTCAAGAACAACAAAAATTAATTGATGCAATGCAGTAAGTAAATATTTTTAATAGATAGAAACAAGAAATACTGATTAATTGAATATATGTTTAAATAGATCAAGAGGCAAATTACCTGAATCTGTTGAAATTATTGATGCTGCATTATCCAAAATAGAACAACAAAAACAAGGATTATCTGTAATAGAACGTTATGATATTGCTAATGGTGCTATATTTCAAACGACTCGATTATTATTCAATTCACAAGCTGCTTTAATTCCAAAAATGTATAATATTAAAAAAGAAGTGTATCGAAGTTTTAAAGAACCACCCAAAAAAGAAGAAGGAGAAGAAAAAGAAAAAGAAGGAACTCAAGTAACCACTGGCAAGATAGGAGTGAGTGTAGATGAAAAAGATGAACGACATTTGGAAGCAGAAATTGATGTATTAAAAAGGACTCGAAATTTAATTACTGGTGCAAACAGTTAAAAAATAATAAAGATTTATTCCCTCTTTTATTAGTTTATATATTTTTATATAGTCTATTGGTTTATGATAAAAAGTCATACACTATACCCTATCCTCTACCTTTTTTTATAACTATTCATATATATATGAGTTACTTTATTCTCCTTTGAATTTTTAAATCTCATATCCAATTATTTATTTTACCTTGTATCTTTTAAGAGAAAAAAAAAAGGTGGTTTTTGATAAAGAAGGTAAAGTATATTAATTCGAAAATTACAAGAGTTGAAGATAAACCTCAGTTATACCCGGATTTTCATAATAGAATAGAACTTTTGGAGTGGCTGACAATGATAGAACTTTCTTTGCCAAGCAAATTGATTTAATACAAATCACTAGAAAATGGGGCTCATAAAGAAGAATTTCCAATATAACGGTAAATAAATCCAAACTAGTAAATTTCTTTTATAGGAAGTGGCGCAAGTTTTTTTTTTTTTTTTTGTAAATCAAATCAAATTGAAATGATATTATTTACGTATCATATTTAAAAGTCTTTTTATTATTATACAAGGTTGAATGAAATGAAATGAAAACTTTTGATTATCATTTGGCTTATATTAAAAAAGAAACTTTATAATCTAGATTGTTTTATTTAATAATATGAATCAAATGATCTATATATGTGCCACTTTATAGCATATGACTTACCTTTGTAACCCATTGACTAATGATGGTTCCGAAGTATTTTCTTTGACAGCCGAGTAGTGGGAAAAAACAGCGAAATCACTACTTGTTACTAAGGAACAACAGTGATTATAACTTTTAAGTAGTATAAAATACTTCTTTTTTGTATTAACCCAGTTACCTAGCAAATGTATTTAGATGAAAAAAAATCAAGTTTCATCAACAATTTATTTATTTTAAGCCCTTTGTTGATATACAAAGGAGTGTTTTTTTTTGTTTGGGGATCGAATTCATTACTTTTTTGAACAACATTACCAAATACAGTATTCTTGTAAGACAATGATTACGATGCGCATTGTGCCACAATTGTACAGTATATAAACCATTCAACTATTTATTATAAAGATAACCTATGGACATTCAAATATGATCCTTCCATGTTACCTAACAGCCAAAAATAAATTATTATTGGTGAAGTATTCATACTAAAATTATATGTAAATCAAATCCTAATTAAAAATATGCAAACAAAGAATTAAAACCTGTTTGTATTTTTTTTTTTGGGAATCTTGTGTAAAAAAAAAAAAAAGCTTCTTTGAACGTGGCTTTTGCATATATCTCTCAAAGGATGGAATCACTGGAATTTGAAGGCCCAGGCAATTGAAAGGTAAAGAAGAAGGTAGTACAAATACATAATGCTTTCGGTATAATAAATAAAAAGGCCAACATATTTTTCCCCGATTTAAAAAAAAAGTTACACAGGCCGATGGAAAAGCATAAATCAAGTTTTTAGATGATTCACATTTTTTTTTTCAAGGATAATTCAATTCAAAAATTCAGTTCAATTCAATAGAAGTATTAGTATAATAATAATGACGTATAATTAATAATCAGTCGCAAGTAAAAAAGATAATAATATATTTGACATTAGCCCCACACTCTATTATTTTGATGAAGAATATTATCACTTGAAACTTTCCATGCAACTAATTTGTTACATTGATTTAATGGGCTCAGCCCCATCATTCCCAAATATGTTTGTGCTGTGCCAAAAAGTATGAGTAACAACAAGAAACTAACATGTCCATATTAGTTTACATCTTTTTTTTTACATATAAAAAGGATAATATGGCTTTATCTTTTTATTTTTTTTTCTTTTTTTTTTTCTTATTCGGTCTTGATCCGTTTACTTTAATATGTCGTTCTGGTCACGAAAAAATCCTTTATTTAAAACCAATGATTCTATAATAATTATAACACTTGTTACTATTGAAGCTATTATAATATGTTTCTTGGAAGGTTTTGTTGTTATGAATCATTTGGATCTTATTGGTAATTGTACATTGAATAGGAATGGTCAAGGTAAAATATATAAATGAGCTTCTTTATTTTATTTTATTTTTGACATTTAGAAAAAAAATAATAACATATTCCTTTACAAATATTTTTTTTTTTTTTAAAAAAAATAGGTGTTGATGAATCTGATTTAATCTATCATTCACTGTTTATCGTTGCTCAAGTATTTCAAGTTTTACTTTGTGTTGATGCTCTTTATCAAAAAAATACTGGTAAAAAGATTATTATTATTATTATTATTATTCAATATATCAAAGATTTTATGTCTAATGTAATAAAAATAATAGCTCAATTAATTACCTTGGTTGCTTTTGGTTTTCTTGTTGTTGGTAAGTTTAAAATATAATATATATATATCTATCAAACTTTTTATTTATTAACATATTTCTTTTTCCTTTTATAGTGTAAGCAAAGATCAGTTACTAGATAAAGGAATAATACTAATATATTTTATTTTCTGTAACACTAACAAATCTTCTTTTTCTTTTACTACTATTATAGTTACGGTGGAATTCAACTCGAACAACATATGATTCTTGAACAAGTTGGTTGGTGAGTTGAAAAATAAATTTAATTATTAAGAAAAAAGTGAATAGATTTACTAATATATGATACGTATGAATGGATTACAATTGAATTTAGTGGAGAACTGGAACTTTGGACTCCTGTTGATCCACGTTGGACAGATGATGCGGCTGGACAAGAACAAGCTATTAATTTTTATCGTAGTAAAATGTTACCACTTGAATATGCCATTATTGGATTAATTCCAAGTTTCTTTTTGGTTATTGGTTTTTTTGCATGGCGATTACGTAGAGAATTTGCATGGGATAATTATCGAAACTTTTCTGCAGATATGAGGTAAACTATTATTACGTATTTTATAAATTAAAAATAACTGGTATAAACTAAATAATCATAATATATTTTAACTATTCTTATAGAATTCGTAATGCATTGATTCTTATTAGTGTTTTATTAACACTATTGAAACTTGATTTTTACTTTGTTTTCTCTTTTGCCGCTCAATTAATTCCATCTCAAAAATTAGATTATGATGAAACAATTGCAGAAACTATACTTGTATTCGTATTAGGTGCTATTGGATTAAGTGTAGCCATGTTAGCAGTTTATCAAGAAAGTCTTTGGATGATGGGATCTTTTGTCTTGGGATGTGTTTTTGCCTTTGCTTATTTATTATTTACTCTTGTTCGAATTACCATTCCTCGAACCGAAACGGATCCATATCAATTTACACGTCGATTCTTAATATTTACTGTGGTGGTCACAATGGCTTTAGTATTAGTAACAATGGGTGTAGCGATTAAAGTCTTTTTAAATTTGAAACAAGGTATCTTTGTCTTTTCACATAAATCAGAACAAAAGAACAGACAAAAGAATCAGCGACATGGTGATATGCCTATTGATCAATCATCTTCTATTGATGATATGGAATTGGGTGAACAACGTCATTCTTCTGAACATGACTATATGAAACAAGATAAAACATTATTAGAACAAGATAATAATGAAAATAATCATTCATCCTCTAAAAGAAATCATCCTAATAATGATATGTGGACAATTGAGTAAATTATTATTATAACTATTCTATGGATACCCTAACCCCCCCCCTAACAACCCCCAAATACTTATTATTATTATTTTCTATTACATTTATATATATTTGTATATTACGTTCAAAAAAAAAAAAACTTTCATTTTATATTCAATATATAATTAGTATAAAATTTGTTTCTTATTGCTTAAAAGAGATATATTCTAATAACTTGACTTGATCGATAAACTGTAATAATAATTATTCAGTTTAGTATAAACAAAAATGTTACGTATATTTTGTTTTACGACATTATTGTTATTCAGTATAATAAAAAATTTCTGAAGGCGGAGTGTGCACGGTCCATAGGCGCACATCCTTCAGAGCACTTAATCCCCTACCACCAATTTTTTTTTAAAAAACCCAACTGGAATAAAATAAAGGAGTCCAATAATAAAGTCGGGTTTTTCTAATCGAATATTAGAGAACGATGTCTGACGTGTAATTTTACTTTAGCAAAGTTAATTTCTTGGATGATAAATAAAGTCATCCTATTCAACCTATAGTAACCCTTATCACTAATATAGAGACAAAACAACATATCAAGTATCTTTATTTTTTTTAAAAGGGGGAGGGAGGTTCAATTTAGGTCAGAAATTCTGCATAACCTAAAATATGATTCAAAATCTAGCTAGCAAATAAAAAAGTGATTTGATATTATTACCTTACATCATAACACATGATATTAATCACCTGTTTTATTACCAAAGTTCTATTTTATTTTGTTATGTTCCATTGAGCTTTATTTATTTATGTTTCTTGGGTACATTTACAGTTTTTAAAAAGATATCAATCTCCCTTTTATGTTCTCCTCTTTTTTTTTTTTTATGAGAAAGTCTTTTTTGTCATATATATTTCCCTGATTAAATATGTTTAGTATAGTTATATAACCTTCTTTTTAACTCCCTTGTCCTTCCCCCCCCCCGGGGATAAGTACTTGAAATAAAAAAAAAATATTGGTTTATCATATTTATGCAGCTAAAGTTTCACAAAAAAAAAAAGAAAAAAGAGGAAAGTAAAAGAAAAAAGGAAAAAGGTTTTTTATTATTTATTTATTTATTTATTAGAGACCAAAATAGAATCGGAAGGGCAAGTCAGCTGTAATAATATATTCGTGGGGGGGGGGATGATGATGAAAAGGTTCCCTTTTTTTACGCGTTAGTTCTTTTGTAATACAAAAGTTGGGAAGAGCTGGGTTTTTCTCTTCTTTATTTAAAGTTTTCTATAACGGCATTTTTATATATAATTTGCGTATTCGTTTTTCTTTTACTTTTATATTTTTTTTATGGATTATCAAAAACATTTAACTGAATTATTGGAATTATGCCAAGAAGCCTGGGTTAATTTACGTCAACAACAACAAACTCTTTCTAGTTCAACATTACAAAAAGCTACTCAAGATCTACATCTAGGTATAAAACAACTTGTTCAACTTCAAGATGCTTTAGACGAAAATGATTCTAAATGTGAAGATCCAGAATGGCGGTTGCAAGCTGATACTGTTATTAATAATGTGCGTGAACGACTTCAATATGCAATGAGTGGTAAATATACTTTTATTAATAGGGAATCAATATATATATATATATATATATATAAATAAAAAAAAAAGCTGATTATTTTATTTAAAAAGATCGTGCGAGTAATAATAATAATAATGATAATCATACTTTTGAATTAACGACACCAACAGCCAATCTTAAACCATCTGTGTCAACACCAATTATGGTAACTAGTTCTTCAACCTCCACGTTTTCAACTACAGTATCACTTTTATCAACAAATGAAAGACACAGTAATAGTAGTAGTAATAGCAGTAATAGCAGTAGTAGCAGTAGTAGTAGTAGTAGTAGCGCATCATCAACTTCATCAATTATTAATACAAGTATACCCGAAGAAGATGAAGAAAATGATGATAGTAATTTACAACGTACATTTGGTCGGAGATCTATTATTGTTCAAGATTGGGATAATAAAAAACCACCTCCTTCATCATCTACTAGAAGAATTCCAAAATTATTTAAAGGATTAAAATCAACTCGATCAACACCATTACCTGGAACAACACAAATAAGTTTATATAATTGTGATGATAATAATGAACGTCGAGAATTATTTGCTTCAGATGCAATTGTAAATCATCCATTACGAATAGGTGTTGGGTAAGTTTTTGTTATTAAATAAGGGAATATATTTAATGATGATTGAATTAATAAAATTAATAATTAATATATATTTATATTTATATTTATATTTATATTTATATTTATATTTATAGTTATGGAAGTTATATATGTTATAATTGTACAGTACTAAGTGATAAGGTAAAATAATAATAATAATATATTAATTTGTATTACTTGGATATATTTAAATTAGAAACTCAATTTTTATTTTTATTTAGGGACCACCTATTTCTGTTCGTAAAAGATATTCTGACTTTGTTGATTTACGAGATGAATTGGTAAAAAGATACCCAAGACTTAAAACCAGTATACCCAAATTACCTCCAAAAAAAGTAGTGGGTAAATTTACACCAACATTTGTTGAACAACGACGTCGAGATTTGGAATACTTTTTTAAATATGTAGTTTTACATCCAACATTAGGAAATAGTACAACTATTACTCATTGGATAGCACCTTAATTATATAATTTTTTTGCATTTTGTTTTATCATTGTTATTATTATCATTATTATTATTTCCTACTACTACTATTATTATTATTATTATTATCTGTACCTTTCTTTTTTTTTTCTGTTCTATATTTAACTTTATATATACATCACAAAAAACATTATACACATTTCTTATTGTTATTGATAGTAGTAATTATTTAAATACACACATATATATATATATTTATTTATTTATTTATAAATAAGATTGAATTTGTAGTAAAACATTACTTTGTACACTTTTTTTTTAAAAACTAAAATATAATTTACATATCACACCAATTATTAACAGGAAGACAAGAAAGATATTTGCATCCAGGACAAATCTATAATAATAATAGTTAGTTAGTTAGATTAAAAATGGGCAAAATATTTATATATGTTTTTTTTTTTTTTATTTTACCTGAGATGGATCGGGTGATTTATAAAATGCATTAATTGTAACGGCAAATAGGATGATTAAAATAACAAATGCTATAGCTCGAATACCCCATGTAATCATTTTTCCTCTCTTTGTCATATTTGAACGCATAGGAGCTATGAATGCTCCCATTACAATACCTATAACAAATCCACCTATAAATTATATACGTATATTAGAATAAAAAGTTATTTTCAACAAAGCAAAAAAAAAAATATACGTCTTTCTTTCTCTTATTTTACCTAAATGACAAAAATTATCAAGACCTGGAAGTAATCCCAATATCAAAGAAATAATAGTAACAATTAATAGTTTAACTAATTCTCTAACAGGATTTGAAATATCTTTCCAATTGACAATTACATCAATAAACATATATCCAATTAAACCAAATAATGCTCCAGAACAACCCATACTTGCTATAGAAAAGATTAAGAGTTCATTTATTAATATTATAACTAAATAAAGTATATATATTTATAATTACCTGTATTGGTTTGTGACATGATAGAACTTAATACAAAACCCCAAATACCAGAAGACATATAAAGAAGAATATAACGTGGAGCACCAAGTATACATTCAAGATCTGCACCTAGTCTTAAATGACATAACATATTCATGATAAAATGTACAATACCAGCATGTAAAAAGATAGGTACAATAAATCGAAATGATTGATTAGGTTCGACACCACCAAATCCACCAAATCCACACATTTCTTCTACTGTACATTGTTCTGATTCATGAAAACAATTACTAAATGGTGTTGTAGATGAATATTCTGGTATTGTTCTCATACAAGGTGTAAATCGTGCACCCATATTAATCAATACCTATAAAGATTTAAACAATTATATATTTAGTATATATATATCTATATATCTTTTAAAAAGAAGAAGAAGAAGAATGATAAAACTTACTGGAAAACTTGGACCAATCATTGGATTAAATGTTGGAATTGTTGATATAACACTTCCAGTCATTTGAGAATTTTTTATTAATTCAACAATTAAAACAATCAACATGGCTAAACCTGATAACCAACTAAACCATGGACGACGTACTGGACCCAATAACAATCGCATACCCAAATTTCGTTTATCAGAAGAATCCATAGGTTGTTGTAAATAGGGTGGATAAGATGTACCACCCATTTGAGATGATTGTTGATGTGGCTGATAAGGTCCATTATTATACTGTTGTTGTTGTTGTTGTGGATCCTCTTCTGCAGATTCAAGTCGCATAAATCCATCCGAACGTAGAGAAGATTTGGCTGCATTACCATAATAAGTAGGTTCATTCGTATTTGTATTTGTATTTCTATAAAGATCTTTACCCATATCTTCTACTGCTGTTTTTTCACCTCCTCCATCGTTATGATTATTAAAATTATTATTATTCATATTATGGGTATTGGTTTGAAAAGTATCAACACCAAAGTTACGAGGATTTGTTGAAGTATATTCATTTGTTGTTGTTGATACATGCATAGGCATAGGTGGAGGTACAACAGAAGTTGAAGGAGAAGGATAACCAATAGACGATTCAGCATAAACAGGGGATGGAATGATGGAAGGTGATTTGGCAGCAAATGCTACATGGGGTGATCCGTTTGTTTCATGTAAAGGAATATCTGTTGTTGTACCGGGATCATTCCAGTTATTATTTTTATGTGATATAGGTGGTGGTGAATGAAGATAGTGTGCTGCGAATGCAGGATTCGCGTTTTGTTCTTCACGATTCATTTAAATAATCTTTTCAAATAGACAGAAGGTATAAAAAAAAAAGGAACCCGCCTACTTTTAAGGAAAAAAAAAAAAAGGAGGAACCAAAAAAAAGTCTTGGCTGCTGATCCAATTTTGGAGGAGATTAGGCTAAAAAAAAAAAAAAAAAGTCTATAATTAGGCTCTCTTTATAATTGTTTATTATTAATTTTTTATAGCTTTTTTTTTGTAGCTTTTTTTTTATTTGATCCCCAAAGAAAAGAATTTATTTCTTGACGACGAAAAAAAAAAAAAAGTGTATTAAAATGATACACTTGTTGTATATTTAAATGAATAAACTCGGTTTCTTTGTTACACATAAAATAGGAAATACGATCCAAAAGAGAATTTTTTCGGTGGTTTAATTAGTTATGGAAGAAAAAAAAAGAGTTAAATCAAGTGATTAAGTATTATTATTCCACATTAAAAAAGTATTCAAATGATTATATTAAAACCACATGATAAATACATAATCATCATATATTAGTATTCAAACATATAATAATAATAATAATAATAATAATATATAATAATATATATATATAAGATTACTTTTCTTTTTAAATGATTTATATACGTTTGATTGGGTCTATTATTCACTGAAAATAATGTGCATAGTTATTTTTTTGTGTAACTCATGTATATATATACTTTCTCATATATAACTTATTAACAAAACTGTCGGCATACAGCGGTCTTTCTTTTTACATATAATTTCCTGCAGCTCTTTCTCCTCTTTCTCTTTCTCTCTCTCTCTTTCTTCTTTTTCTTTAGTTCTTTATCTATTATTAATAAAAGAAAAATAACAATGGCTCCTGGACATAAAACTACCAATGAAGATAAACGATGGCTCATTGTAGGTGCTTATCATACAGGAGTACCTGAAAAGGTCGTTGCACGTATATCGGGACTTTCCACAACAGCTGTAAGACAAATATATTTGAACCACCAACTAACAGGAACTCCTTCATTACCGAAACAAATACCACGAAGAGGTTAATGTTATTTTTAAAAAGGAGTAAAGTGTGGTTAAATAAAAAAAAAAAGAATTAAAAGATTATTTTACTCATATACTCTTAATTATCATTTGGTATATATAGTAAGAGAAAAGCCAATTGTAGAATATGATGAAGATGGAAATTTGATTGACGATAACGATGACAACGACGAAGAACAAGAAGAAGAACAAGAGGTATTTTATTTCGTTTAAAATAGAAAGAAACACTTCTTTTTTTTTTAATATAATAAATAACTAACTTTTTTTTATACATTTATATATAACAATAAAAAGTCAAAGTCAAAACGAAGAAGAGTTAATCCCAAACAAAGTGTAAAAATTACTCATCAACCTTCAACAAAAGACGTGATTGACTATGTTGTTCATCAACTTCATCAAACGAATGGTGTTATTGACCAATGGGTAAGAAAGAGAAAAAAGAAACATAAGTTGAAAGGGGGTATTAACTCTTAAACTATTTTGTATATATATAGGATATCACCTCGTCATCATCTTCACCTTCAATTGAGTCTATTCCTTCTTTAGCTTCTTCACCAGTATCTGCCTCAACAACTAATTATTGGCGACCACTTACACCTCCAAGAGAAGGATCTAATCATCACCATCGAAAATCACCTTCAAGTCCTCCTGTGAATCACTTTCCTCCATCACCCCCTCATCAACCTCAACAACCTCAAAAACATCAAGTTCCTTATTTACCACCTCTTGGTAAATTTGATCAAACAATTCGAGGTTGTGAAATATGGACTCGTGAAGATGATCGAATATTAATTGAACATATGTTAAATCCTACTCATCCTGGTGAACGATGGCGTGAACTTGAAGCCAAATTGGAAGGTCGACATACTGCTAAATTATGTAGTCATCGATGGGAATATTTACAATCTTTCTTTTTAAAAGCATTGGAAAACGTTTCTTCACCGTCGATATCACCTACTTCTTCTACTTCTTCTTCTTCGATTACTTCCAATTCTTCTTCTTCTTCTTCTTCCTCTACTTGATTTCCGCCCTCCCCCCCCCAAACCCAACCCACCAATCAACCTAATTTTTCCTTAATAATTGTTTTTTTCATCAATTTGCTTCTATTTTTTTCTTTTCGTTTCCTTTTTTTTTCTTCGCTTTATTTTTTATATTCAAATTAATTTTGTTTGTAAAAAAAAAAAAATGAATGACATATTTCTATATATTTAGTTATATATGATACCAGAACTTTAATTCAATTTTTTTTATATCATTAACAATCAATTTCATTAATAAGTTACAATCTTTATTTCATTTTTCTTGAATACTCGTGAGAGAAAAATATGAGAAAAGAGAATGGGAATATTATAATGATTGTTGTTGTTTATTGTTTGAATTATCCTTAACATGGTAGGTTGCTTTCTATATAAAGAAAGGAAATATCAATATTACAATGATCTTATATAAAAATATTATATTAAAGAATCTTACCGTATCTGATCCACGTTTCTCTTTGACAGCTAAATCCTTAATTTTCATTTCAAGCTGTCGCTTAGATACACCTTGTAGTAACCTGTAATTTAATTATTGTTAACTCTTGTTTTTTTTTTATTGAATTAAAAAAGAAATATTTACCAATTGGATTTTGCTTCTGAAACAAGTTTTGGTATGCCATCAGCTTTCGTTACTTCAATAATCTATAAAAAAAAATATAAGTAAATTAAATTAATACAAGAAAAACAAGATATATTTAAATAAAAAGATTTTTATTACATTGATAAGTTCATTTTCATGTTGTTCTGTAAATGATGATTTTTTATTAGGATCATCTGTTGTAGTAGGTACTTGTTTTGTGTTCATTGTTGTATCATCCGTTTCAATATAAAAAGGATCATATCCTTTATTATTTGAATAATCTATATAATTATTATTTAGTTTTCTTATTTTTTAAGATAATAATAAGTATACTTACCAAATAACATTCGAGTTGAATAACGTTTTAATGGATCATCTTCTGTCAAACTCCCATCATCAAATATGGGACCAATAACAACAGGTCGAATAGCGGTATGCTATATAATTAATTAATACAAAAATCTCAATCAAAACTTCTACCCGTTAACAAATAAAACTTACTTTTCTAGTAGGGCGCATAGCTGGTCTAACTTGATTTGCACGTTCATCATCACTTTCAACACCTTCATCTTCTGATAAATATCCTTCAGGAACAAGCCAGCCTGCCTAATATTATTTTATATAAGTTTTAATTCAATAGTTGAAAAAAAGAAAACATATCTTACATCTTCTGGATCAGCGATATCAGATACTGGATCTTCTTCTTCTTCATCACCACTTTGAATTTCTTCTCCTTCACCTTCTGGTTCCCATTCTCCTTCACTATCATGATCATAATCAACAAGAATTTCATCTTTTGCAAGTGGTGTTTGACCACTAATTTTATTACTTGCTTTGGTCCAGGTACCTGTTTTTTTTAAAAATAAATAAATAAATGAATGAATGAATTATACATTTAAAATATGTTGTTGTTGCTTTTACCATAGTAAGCAGGTCGAACATCTTCAGTAAATTGTAAAAACTTCATTAATATTTGTAATTGATTAAAATTTTCCATATCAGGATCAAGTAAAATAGTTCGTAAGTCCATATTATGACGAGAACCACGTTTATGAGTCAATTCAGGCTTGGATTTTTTTAATGATTTAAGATATTGACATCGTAAGTCATTAGATACTAAATATATATATATATATATATAGAGAGAGAGAGAGAGAGAGAGTTAATATATAAAAAATACAGATACTCATATTATTATTTACAATACCTTCACATGCTCGATATTTGTCAGTTGTAAGATTTTTGAGATGATGATCAAGTTCTTGATTCGATTTCTTATTGGCAGTAGTCCATGAATACATGGAAACATGTTCTTTAACAAAGAATGATGGAAAGATACTCTTTTTAACTTTCATTTGATTTGATTCTATTAATATACAATCATAATAAATAAATCTTATTATTATTTGCATCACTTTAAATGTTTCCTCTTTTTTTTACCATTTTGGCCGATACATGTAGATTTTTCTTCGGGTGCTTTTGTAAATAAAGATGTAAGACGTAATTGTGACTATGATAAAAATAAAAAAAAGAAGAGATAAATAATAAATATATTGTATTTTTAAGAGTAATCTAATAACAAACCTGTTCTTTTTTTCTTTTTTCTTCATCTCGTTTTCTCCTTTCTTCTTCACGGATCTTTTTTTCTTCTTCACGTTTTCTTTTTTCCTCTTCACGTATCCTTCGTTCTTCTTCCTTTTTCTTTCGTTTTTCTTCTTTTTCATGAGCCATTTCGATAGCAATAGCTTTATTTTCATCATGTTGAGTTTTTCGATTGGATTTAGATTGTAATAAACTAAGTTGTTGTTCAACTGGAAGAGATTCAAACCATGTTGAGATATATGTAGATACCTAATAGTTGATTAAATATTCTATTATTAGAGAGAGAACAAGTAATGTACGATTATAATACTTAGATACATAAATCTTATCGAGAATAGAAAAAAAAAGCAATTTACATTTGTTCGATTCACCCGTCGTTCATTGATAATATTTTGAATTTGATAAGGAAGAAGACTAATTTCTTTTACTTCCCAACGTGAAAAAGAGAGATGCTATACATTGATTAATTTTAGTTAATATCTTCATTTTTGTTTTTAATTATTATCATAATATTGGTGTTAATGACTGACCTGAGGTATATTTACAATCCCACATTCAAGTCGTTTCAGTACACTCGGATTAACACCATATTTTGTACGTGTACCCATGTTTTTCACCGCATTTTCAATTACTTCCAAAAACTTATCACTATCTATAATCATCAACATCATTACCATTATTATCAGTAAAATCAAATTAATTATTACACCCCCCCCCCAATGACTTATCTTTCTAGTTTATATTACATTACATTGTTCATTTCGTAAAAAAGGAGAGAGTGTTTCATTAATACGAGTAGAAAGCTGTCCAGTGGATTCATCACTATATCATTTTAATTTATTAAGTTAGTTTTCAGTCAAATAATAAATAAGTTACTTTGTTAAGGTAGTAGTTATTCTTATCGTGGCTATTTCTTGTTCTTCAAATAACAACTTACCTATCTTGACAAAGAGCAATCAATACATCGAGAAAGTCAACAGGAAATTCAGTAATAGATTGTAACCCAACGTTTTGTTCCATCCATGCTCGATGATTACGAAACTGTTTAATTCCTACATGTACATACGTAAGGTTAGTTTTCTATTTCAGTTCTCTTAATCGCCTAGTTACATTGAATACCAAAATAGGAATCAAAAATCACGTACTTTCTGTGATATCATTATGATTTTCTGCTCGTAATTTAGGTTCATAAAAGTATATTTTGCCGTCTTTAAAGAAATCAGGCATCTATATAAGAAAAATAATAAGATTAATATAATTTTTATGTTCTACTTTAATAAGAGGTTCGATTGAATAAATATACTTTACAGGTTGGGGAGGAGGAGGATCATCGACACGCACTATTTAAAAAATACATTAATAATTCTCATTCATTATCTATTCAGTCATAAAGAGTGAGAGACAAAAAAAAAGATATAAAATAATTACTAGCTTGTAGTTGCTGTGCTGTCGTTTTTAATAGTTGGTGATCTGGTGAAGTCATTAGTGTATGTGTTACTGAAAAGTAAAGAAAAAAAGAACAAAAAGTGTTAAGTCGCGTAAATTTCGCCAAATTTTTTAAAATTACACGAACAAAAAGAAAACGCGACCTAAAGTTGGGCCCTAGTAATATACCTGGGGGTAATTTACTATTTTTTATTATTATTTTTTTTTTGTTGAAAAAAAAAAAAAGAGAGAGAGACTTAATATATTACTCAAAGAAGACTTTCTTTATTATGTCATATAATTTGTGATGTACATCATTAAGTTATGAAAGTATATAAAATAATGTATGTATAATGTTCTTGTTTTATTTGAATTTATCAACATCTTGCCCTTTTTTTGGGAATAATTACATTTACAGAAAACAAGGGTTTTGATGGAATAGGTTGTAATAGTGCTGACTCAATTCTCCTAATACTAGGGCCATGAGAAAGAACTGCGGTTGAGGGTGACGGTATTGGTACCATGGATGAGGATGATAATGCTGGTGCTATGGATAAGGACGAAGGTATAATTGATATCAATAAGGGTATAAGGCCGATAATGGTGGCGGTGCTAATAGAGATAATGATCCTAATAATGTATCCATAGTAGATATGGTAGTGGCAAATAGTGGTGGTGATGGTGTTTGTATTATGACATGCCCCCCATTATGCCATTTTTCATATCTTTCAGTTAGGCAATAAAAATCATTTGTATTATACCTACGTAACCTATATAATTAATATCTTTTTTAGAAACATTAAAATATAATAAAGTTAGCTCGCCACTGCAAGATTTTAACCTTTAGGGTAACTTTATTATTTTAATTGTTTCAGATATTGATTAAACTGATTTTTATTAGGTAATAGAAAAGGAATATAGGATATTATTAGATGAAAGGTTATATGTTCCACTTGTTCAGTAGCTCTATAGTAAGATTTATATCATTTTAGAACTTCTAATAACGTCAATTTTTATACATACCAAACAAACTAATCGACAAACATTGTTCTCCATATTTATATCTTTCATTTTTGTGAGTTAGTTTTTGTTTATTAATAGACCATTGAAAATAGACAGAAAATATTTCGATTCTAAAATGTATGCACCTTATGATTATTTTTATCTTTTTTAGAATATCATAAAATTAAATTAAAATACAATAAAGTTACCCAAGGGTTAAAAGCTTCCACTAGGGAGCTAACTTTATTATTTATTTCAAATGTATCGGATATTTATTAAATAAATATCAGAATATGCTCTAAGAATATATTTATCAGGTAAAAAAAGAAATAATTAAGAAGGGTATATTACAAAGAACTTCTATTGCCCTTCTGACAAGATGAAATAAATAATTTTTTATAGTTATATTATAATTTAGAATCATTTATGTTTGTCAAGGGGTATTGTATTAATTATAGATAATAACAAGATTGGAGACTTCTGTCGAGTATCGCGCGCGGCAATTCAGCACTACTTATATACTTTTTATTTTTTTAAAACACACAACTCAAATTTCTAAATTAGAGCACCTACCACATTGTCAGACAAATTAATTAACACACACAACATCACCCAATCTACCATCATCACTTCCACGGCTCGACAACACAGCAAACGCCATTCCTCGGCAACACCACTTTACATAACGAAAATCCCCCCAACAAAAAAGCCAAATACAGGCTTTGGCCCTAAAACATTATCTGAAAACATGATATCACGTGCAGAGAAACAAGAAAGTCGTCATCGAGTACGTACTACATCAACAGTAACCCATCGTCGATCACTTTCACCGCAAACAGGACCAAACCCAAGTCATCTAGCATGCCTTGCCTTAAAAGCTGACCAACAAACAGAGGAAAAATTCTCAAATATTATTAACCCTATGGAAGAGTTGCTTCAACGAATGGTAGCAGTCGAAAATAGAGCTACCACATCAGAACAAAGATTATT
>JAEPRB010000143.1:0-104350 GCA_016758965.1 Circinella minor | reverse complement strand
CACAATGGGCAATAATGGCTATCTTTTTTTTTTTTGTATAAATATAACTCGTTGGAATTAAATTTTTATTATGATAGCCACATGTATAATTAATAAATCAAAAGGGTGCGCCACCGACATAGCAAAATATGTATGATACGTACGTAAATGAAGCGAAAAAAAAGAGAACATAAGATAAATGAAATAAAATAATAAAGAGATACTAATTCAATAGAAGGTATACAGCAAAAAGAGTTATTGTTTCTTGATAAATAGGAAATGAACAAAGATATTATTTGGGAATTTAATCAAGGAAAGGTGGATCATCATTTCTTCTCTCGTTAATATTTTCATTATTATTATTTTTTTTTTTTTTTTTTTTTTTTGAAAAATACAGTTGCTATGTTCAGATTAATTGTCATCAAATGCTTTCCTTATCGATTCATGATAGTTTCCAAAACCCCATTCATCAGGGATATCAATTTTACCACCAATAGATACAATCTGGCTTAATGGCACTATCTGACCTAATGGAGGATCAGTGGTTGGGTTACTTAATATACCAAGAACTAGGCTACTTGCACCATTATATGCTGTTACTACAAATTGTCTCGCACCATCATTCTTCAATACAAAAGCAACACCTGTAATTATTAGTCCAGCGGTTAGATTACTTGCAAACTGTGACCAATCTTGTTGAACCATTTTGATTATTTTATGAGATCCAAATTGATAAATAAGTACGTATCAAAAGATAACTGATTCTATAGTACAAGAGTTTATTAGAAAGAGGTGGATTATAATATATAAAATAAGATCAAAACTTACTGTTTCGTAGATAAAATAAAGTAAAGAAAAGAAGAGCAAAGATGGGTAGGGAAGCCTCGAAATACAAGATTAAATAATGCAACGATGTTACACCTATGAGAACATTTATAGTCTAAGGAAAAAACCCAATACGTAATCAAATTTTACTGGTATATGAGCAGCCAACATCTATTACGTACAGGCTAATGTTCGGTTTCAAAAAGAAAGGATTAGCTTGGATGCAAATATATCAGCTGACGAAGACGGAAATGAGGCAACAATTCACCCAAAATGGGCTTTTTTGGTTACGATCTTTTTCATATCTTCTTTATATATTGATACACATTATCCATGCTAATATTCGCGCCTCCCTTTATAAAGAAGAAGAAATTGACTTAGACTTTTGAAAGTATAAGGAAAAATAGAACTAGTAGTCCAGTACAAAGTTTATTTTATCTTATTATTACGTATTTATCTCAAAAAGGAAAATAAAGCGCGGCTCTTCGAGCCCGTTGCCACTTTTTTGTCTTCGTATTAGTCAACTGACGCATTGATTCGATCGTAAAATAGTTTTTCTTGTCTTAAGCGCACTATTTTATTTCCTTGCCAATTAGTATTGTAGTGTAATGGGCTGTGCATAATAAGCAAAAGAGGAAAAGTATCTGACACAAACAAATAAGAGGTTATAAAATCAATACCATCCACTATGTATTAATTATACTTGTCATACTCAACTGTTATGTCAAAAATCTTGTCAACTTAAAAATATAGTATCAAAATCATGTCTGCGTATGATAAATTCGTTCAATAAAGTTACCTTGTCGCCAAAAGGGTTGTTATAAAAATATTCATAGGTAATCAAATTGAGAAGTGTAAGAAATAGTAAGTTGGAGGAGAAAGTGTTATACAAATGATAGATTGATTTAGAATAAAGAGTATCACAAATCCAAGAAAAGTTTTGGTAAAGAATATATGAAAAAAGTAAAATTGATTCCTGCTGTTATTGGTCCCTGCTAGATATTATAGTAATAGAGGTAGCCATGTTGATAAATATTAGTTATCACCCACGTTAATGGTGATATAACATTTATCAAAGCCCGAGGGGTCGAGTTCCTGCGGGCTTTATCGCACCACATTACTACTAACAAAACGGATAAGTAATTTATCTCACCAAAAAAAAAAATTGGGATGATAGTAACAAAAAAGGTAACTGGAACGGTAAGTAATAAGAATGGAAATGTGGGGAGCAGTGATCCGTTGAAATTATTGATTTTATTAATGACGAAATAAATTGAACACGCACTGATTTCAGTTTATTGCTCTCGTCAGTTCACAAAGAGGGGGTACTGAAAAGCCTGCTGGACAGTAGAAAAAAGGTGTAGGTGACAACAAAGGAAATACATAATCTATTACGAAATGAGATAGAAGGACGACTCAGAAAAATAAAAATAGGGAAGTAGCAATGACTTACTGAAGAAATTAAAACGTGTCAAAAAGAATAATGTGGAATAGTCGTTTTGTTAAAGTGCTTCATAAAAAATTGGTTCCTCTTTTCCCAAACAAATAAACGTAGAAGAATAGATATCGAAACTAATCACAAAAAGCTATAATTTATTTGACAACTCATTTTGATTAAACTCCTTTCTATTCATCCAGGAATATTTGACCAATAATTGATGCTGCCATATTCCATAATGACGAATGAAACCAATTGAATAAGCACTACTCGGATAGTAACGTTTATTATCAACTAATGTTTATCTATGAAATAAGAAAAGGGAGAGAAAAAAATTATTTTACGATTCATCTATCGGCTTTTGCATCAAGACTTTTTTTTCTATAATACCTTTTTCATATTTATATCCCAAACATATACCAAATCACTGTTGACTATAGTTTTTTTGTCACTTGTGCAATATAAATCGTACTCGAGTTGTTAGGCGGTTGCTATCATATCGACTCGTTATATAAACTGTTAACACAAATGATGGATCTTTGTTTTCGACACTTACTTTTAAAATTAAAAAATACCCAAATATTTAATAGTTACGATTAACATATTACCTTAATTTATTACAGTATGGGTTCGAGAGCTTTCCTGTCGTGAAATATAGTAAGCGAAAAAGCAGGAAGAATAATAGCGAAGGAGAGGAGGACTGGTTACCTCCAATTATCATCTATTAAACCACCATTTGAGAAAAAAAAAAGATAGCGGTAAAATAGTGAGGGAGGGGAGGATTGGTTACCTCCAACTATCTATAAACCACTTGAATGAAAAAAAATACAACATCCAACGAAAAGTGAAATCTAAGCCTGTAATGTTAATAATCCACTTCAGAGAATCATAGTTTTTACATTATGGAAATGAAGAGGTAAAGAAGAATATATATAAAAAACTCACTTGCACCTCCCCAAAAAAAGCCTGTCCCAAAATACCAAAATTAGATGCGCGTGAAGTTTAAAGCGTAGCATCAGAATTGGCCCCTTCTCCTAGCAACAGATACTGCGCAAATCTTGGTAATTTTGAAATTTTCACCATGACAACGAACGCCCCGACAGATGCTTCAAATGATAGCGAAACGAAAAGAAAAAACCGTAAGTAAAGATTAAATCGTATTGATTGTTATTTTACTAAGCGATTTGCTTGTAAATTTTAGTTACATTAGAGTATGTTTTGAATTCCAAGGGTAAAAACAGCATCCCATCACTTCAAGAATTCGTTGGAAAGGAAACCGCACGTATAATCGAACTTACTGATTTTCGAAAAATGTTGCTCAATTATGGACAACTATGTTTAAGAGAGTTTTACAAGAAACGAATGTTGAAGGAACAGTTGAAGAGGTTCGTGTTTGTAGTTTTAGTCTATCTTGTATTAACTATTGTACTTTATGTATTGATTGTTTCGATTTTCGACAGGGTGTAAGCTGGAGCATAATAAATAAACGAGAAAAAGTATCTGAGGACTACTCACCACCACATCCATCTACCACCACTACCCGTCATTCCGCCAGCAAAAAATCCGCAATCATTATGACCGAAAAAGCACTCCAAGAAATGGAAAATAGCTATAAAAAAGTCATTGAATCAGGAAACGTATGGAGACTGGAAAGTGGCAGAATAGTTGAACAAGTTATGATGGATCATGCCTTAGGTTTAAAATATGAACAGTAAGTGTTTAACTAAATAAAGAGGATAGTGTGATATATTTTTTGCTATCCACTTTTTGCTTTTCCATGTTTCCAACCGACTAGTGCAATCATTTTTGGAGTTCCATGCGTTTAACAGTTTTTAAAAAACCATTTTTAGCCCTGTTCATTCTATGATCTTAAATCCAAATGACTCATCATATGCCGATGTGTTTACAGAAAAAGAACTCGAAGAAATTGGAAATTTTAAAGCAGTTGATTTTGACCAAGAACTCCCACAACCTCTCCATGAATACCTATACACATTCCTTGATAAGGTATATATGTGGTAATCGTTATTCACGCTCTTACCATATCGTTGCTAATAACGATTTGCTTTTTTTTTTCTTGGCAAAAACTATAGAAAACTTTACACGACTTAAACAATGCCATCATTAGTAAAACTTTCAATCCATTAAGTCAACCCGATTTGTACTGGGCCAGAAAAAGTTTTGAAGAAGTTATAGAGCTGTACAATATGAGATTTTTTGATGAAGATTATATTGAGGACGATGTGGAATATCGTATATGGCCATTTATTTTTAAGTGTTTTGACTTAACAGAGATACGTGCTCGATCGTAAGTACTTGTAATTTTTTGACTATAAGTTATAATTATTATAAGTATCCAGCGAGCTTATTATATATTAATTGTTAGTGGCAAGAGAAAGTCCCAAGCTTCTTCAGACCGACATAATCAAAGTCGGTCATTATCTGCTCATCAACCCACTGCTCGACACCATGTTGGAATGCAACCTGACATGAAATGTACGTTTATGAATTACGAGCTTGGATTTAGCGAGGTTGCTTTGAAAGACGAAGGAGAAAATGGAACGAAAGAATTATACGAAAGTGGAATGAAGGCCCCAAAAATGTTGAAAGACTTTCTGGTATCTATTGTACGTGACAGACCCTCGATTATTCATGCTGCAAAAACAGGAGCTTTTATCATTTCTGGTATGTGTTACGCGCTAAATAAAATCTCAAATGGAACGTTCATTTAGTTCTCACATTTCAAATATCATTAACTTGCAAAATAAATGTTTTTAGGGCTTCATCTTTCGGTAATTGTTATGGATTGTCCAAAAGGATCAGTTTGTCGGATCACCCAATCCGACCGCGCAATGTTTCCCCTTAAGCCTAATGTCTGCTCCCCCCAACTAATTCCAATCATTGAACTCGTTTACCGTACTCGACTATATTTGCTGGAAACTGTAAGAGCTATTGAGGAATTTAACGAAGTGGTTTCAATTGGAAGAAAAGGAAAAAAGCGAGCTTTATTACCACCATGCATTACAAATTCCAGTGGATCATCAACGAAATCAACAACTGACAGTGATGACAAATCAGCAAAAAAACAAAAACAATAGTTTCGCTTTTACATTTATATAACAACTTATTAACATCATCAATACCAAGATCTTAAATCTATTCATTCCTGTTTAAATATCAAACACATCCATTCAAAGTTTTTACATATGATACAATCATTATCCTATTATTATTTTTACCATAATACCCAGACACAACCAATCTTCAACAACCACCAGTACATACAGCCATACTTTTCTATTCTCTTTTTCAAAGCCTTTTTTCGATTTGTAACTTTCTATTAATTTACCATTTGTAGCTGTTTCTCAGAATTATAGCCATTACGTGATATCCATCCTTTGTGGATCTAATAGTAATAAAAAAATTGCATGATATCACACTTGCATTCAAGCCAATCCTTAGATACTATTGAATATAACTTTAAAAAAATGAAAAGGAAAGGGATTTAAGAAAGGACACACAATGAAAGTAAACGTTGCTATAGTAACACACGGATACGTAGAAGAACAGGTATCGAAACTAATCACAAAAAGCCATAGTTTTTTTGACAACTCATTTTGATTAAACTCCTTTCTATTCATCCAGGAATATTTGACCAATAATTGATGCTGCCATATTCCATAATGACGAATGAAACCAATTGAATAAGCACTACTCGGATAGTAACGTTTATTATCAACTAATATTTATCTATGAAATAAGAAAAGGGAGAGAAAAAAATTATTTTACGATTCATCTATCGGCTTTTGCATCAAGACTTTTTTTTTCTATAATACCTTTTTCATATTTATATCCCAAACATATACCAAATCACTGTTGACTATAGTTTTTTTGTCACTTGTGCAATATAAATCGTACTCGAGTTGTTAGGCGGTTGCTATCATATCGACTCGTTATATAAACTGTTAACACAAATGATGGATCTTTGTTTTCGACACTTACTTTTAAAATTAAAAAATACCCAAATATTTAATAGTTACGATTAACATATTACCTTAATTTATTACAGTATGGGTTCGAGAGCTTTCCTGTCGTGAAATATAGTAAGCGAAAAAGCAGGAAGAATAATAGCGAAGGAAGGGAGGACTGGTTACCTCCACTTATCATCTATTAAACCACCATTTGAGAAAAAAAAAGATAGCGGTAAAATAGTGAGGGAGGGGAGGATTGGCTACCTCCAACTATCATCTACTAAACCACCACTTTAGAGTTCGCAGTAAAATAATGAGGGAGGGGAGGATTGGTTACCTCCAACTATCTTTATTGAACCACTCGCAGTTTAATTGAGGGAGGGGAGGATTGGTTACCTCCAACTATCTATAAACCGCTTAAATGAAAAAAAAAATACAACATCCAACGAAAAGTGGAATCTAAACTTGTAATGTTAGTAATCCACTTCAGAGAATCATAGTTTTCATTGTGGGAATGAAACATTCCTTGCTCGATGGGAATTTAGAATTACGTCACAGAATTTTTTTTATCCTCTACAATGGTCCTTAAGATAACAGTTCCAAATTAGGAATTACCGATTAGGAATTCGATTAATTTTTTTTTTTTGGCAAGGTTGGATTTCAGCCAATAAAAATTGACTTAGAGGAGCTCTAAATTGTTTTTGATTGGATGGTGGAGAGAGGTGTGTGAATACATATGAGGAAATTCGTGTTACTATTGAAGCATAATGGTTGACACCTGAGTTTAAGCTTGACGTTTTAAACTTTTCAGTAACCTAGTTTTCTTTTTCTTATAACATCTTGTAGGTATAATGGTACTAATTAAAGGGATGAAAAACGCTCCGGGAACTAAAAAACCTGGTCCAAAACCAAATCAGCTGTCATTCAAGGAACACTTCCTGTAAATTGGTTTTGGAATAATAGCATTAATAATAATAGCAACAATGAGGGTACCTCAAAAGATGAACCTCTTCAACAGTTCTTTCACGAGGTAAATTCCTTTTGAGATGTTAATTCAAGCATTTATATAAAAAAGCTAATTTAATATAGAAGACAATAAAATAGAAGATGACGATCATAGTGTCGATTTAAGAAAGCTCATTTCTCTTGTTGATTCTGGGATACTGGAAGAAGATAACAATTCCCCTGTCGACACCTCACAAATACCTATTATGGGGGAAATTTATAATAATGATAGTGATTGGGAAACAGATAACAACGACGATTATGATATAGAGGATAATGGAAAACAAAATGAAGCGGTTCATAATAACAGCAATAACACCAACAACAACAATCCCGACAGGAGCAGTGACAACAAAAACAAAGAAAACGTTTCTCCACAAATATTTCTTAAGCATTCAAGAAAGGTTTGTTAGGGACAAAAAGGATAGTGGTAAAGGTTTTCCAGCAGAGTATCGTCGTGATACCTTTTGGATATTGCCACCAGATCCCTTTTTTGCTTTAAGTAATCCATCCCCAGAGATACTAGCATTACGCGCGGATGAGAGTTTTGACTACGATCCCGCTATGCTATATTTACCCAAAGTTTTTTTATGGCTTCCACACCCTTTAATCAACTATAAACTTAAATGTCAAGAACGTAACTGTACAAGTCATCTTACAATTAATGGCTATCCAAAAAATCCTCCTGCACGTAGAGTCGTTGATCTTAAAAGGTAAAACTACTTTATTACGTGATAAATACATACCATATTAGTTACTCATCTGAAGAATGTACTTATATTATTTATTAGAAATTTTTATGTGATGTCAATGACATATATTTGTACAAATAAGCATTGTAAAAAAACGCTGAGTGCACACAACAAAGGAATCATCCGGCAATTACCTTTATATCTTCAACAGGAATTTCCAGCATATTTTACGCATCGCACAGGTATTTCGAAAGATGTTGGCGATGTATTTAGACTCTGTGTTCAAAATGCACTTGGTCCAAAACGTTTCCAAAAGGTTTTGCAAGAGTTACAAAGATTGACACATGCACGACCTGAATTTCAATATTTCAATTACACCAATTCTCGCCGTACATCTCCAACTCTTGAAGAAATCATTAGCCCACCTACATTTCAAACATTTTCATCATACGTCGATAAAGATGGATATGCTGGATACATACCTTCAGGGCAATATTTACGTATCATATATACTGTAATAATCAACGAAATATGTCATTTGATAGATAAACAGATGATGGTTTTAGGAGGTCGAGTATTGAAAGGGGATCACACCACGGCTAAAATGAGTAATAAAAATGAATGGATTTCCATGGATCTACATGATCACTAATGTCATGAATCTCTATGAAACGTGTCACTTCATGGAGATTCATAGATCTATGCAGAATCATAGATATTCAGTCATATCCATTACCTATTTATATACAGATTCATGCAGATTCGTGGATTTTCAGCACCTACTAGTTTTCAAATAATATATATTTTACTTTATGAACATATACGTTATACTGTAGCTATAACATGGTTGAAACCGCTTCTATTATATTATGATAGGCACTTTGAATAATAAAATTTTCTTTTTGTGGGTCATTAACTATATGAGATAACGAGAAAAGTAGTAAAAGAAGTGCGTGGGAATACTACTTCTCGTCAAACGATTATGGTTTCACGAAGTATAAGTATGCGATTTCATACATTATCACTCATATTTACAAAGTATGCATTTTCATTCATAATCATAGATACCTTTTCATAGATATTTGTTCAATTTTATGCAGATTCATATATCATTCAGAGTCATACATTGTCACTCAGATTCATTAAGTTTTGTAATAGAGGTTCATGAATTTATTTCCATGAAAATGAATGATTGTCTTTTTTCATGCATATTCATAGAGAAGCCTGATATTTCATAACCCATAATTCATATTCATAGAGAATTAGGTAACTACATGCAATTTTTAGCCATGGTGTCATACATTCAAGATTATTAAGTATCTTGGTCGAATTGATGGATCACCCACTTTTCTTGGTGTTTATACCATTTGTAACGAATATGAGGAGATTAGGATGCAACTTTTGGTCCCCACAAAATCTCTAAAACATCTGAAATTTGCTTTCGATTCGATGCGTGATGTATATAACATGTATGGCCATGATCATCCAGAAATATTTTTTACGGATAATGTTACTGGGGAGCAAGCCTTTCTTTCTAGTGTTTCGCCCTCGCTGACGCAAGATGTCGTACCAGTAAAGCTTTTCGATATCAACATCAACAACCAGCTTCCTGTTGTTCCAGTACCTGAAAATGTAAATATTATTATGTTATCGACTTATAATGAAATCAAACGAACATTTGAAACATTGCTTGAAGATAAACGTACGTATTTACACCATTAGTTACATCAATTTTCAACTAGTTTACATCTTAACTAAATAACACCTATTATATAGCTTTTGTATGATAAATATAGGCTACAGAAGGAAAGCTTCCATTGATTCAAATTGCAACATCTGGTAATATATAGATATTGAAACTTGCCACCTGGTCCGAACTACCAGAGCCACTACAACGGTTTTTGCAAGATGGGGCCATAAAGAAGGTTGGTCGAGAAGTCGGTGGAGATTTGGCTAAAATACATCGTGACTTTGGTGTCCTATGTCAAGAAGATCTTAAACTTGGCAGATTTTGTAAAGAAAGAGATGTCGTTCATGATGCAAGGATTAGCGTTGCAGATATTTGTAAAAGGTACTAGGTTGCTCATTACCAAAAGTTGATAATATTTGTTCAAGTGATTGGGATTCTGATATCCTTTCTTCACAACAAATTGAATATGCTACTCGTAACGCATGGGCTGGCTTGGATGCACTGTTATTACTCGTTACTTTCCTGCCGAAAAGTTAGTTTTGAAACCCTTACAAGGTATTAATACAGAAATATAAATTATTGGATTACACGGTATATGAACAGTTTGAATTACATACGTAGGCTAACGGATTACAAAATTATAGGTATCGATGTTTCAGTGCATCCACAGAAATTATGTGAAGCTGTTGTATATGAGGAATTAGCAAAACAAGATCGTGTACTTGGTGACATAACTGTTGGAAAAATCAAGCTATTGTTACTATTAAACAAGTACTCAAGCCAGCTATAATATTAAAAGCTCATAAAAAATCACCAAGAGAATTGGTGATAATCCATTTAATGTTGTTGTTAATTTAAAGAATCTTCGAACAAGCAAGCCAATTGAGGTTTCATCACGAAATATTTCTCAAAATATAACTTATACTTCATCATCATCATCATCAACAACAACAGCAACAACAACAGCAACAGCAACAGCAACAGCAACAGCAACAGCAACAGCAACAGCAACAGCAACAACAAATACAACTGGTATGTATATTAATAAAAAGGATCATTGATATTTTACTCATCATACTGTCACGCGTAAAGTTAGGGGATGATCCTTTCTTGTATCAATTTTTGAATTCGGAAGAAAGATGATTTTATTTATTGGTTTTTCCTTATCTTTTATAATTGTTTTACTATTTCTGTGCATATGATTTTCGGAAGTCAATTGGAAGGTTAATCAATATAAAATAAATAATACATAAATGAATATGAAATGGGTCATAGAAGTAAACATACAAAAATATTAATAAACTAACTAGTTAGTATAACGAGACTAAAATTTAGTGGAATTCAATTGAGAAAACTTGTTGTATTATAAAAATTTATGATAATATTTGATTGATGTTATTTAGGCCGAATACCTATTAGCATCATGTCAATACATATTTTTCTATTAATAGATAATAGTGCTGTTTTGGACGATTTGATTAATTCAAATATTTATAATAACGACACTGATTCCAAAGATGATGATTCTATTAAAGATTACAAAGAAAGCACAGGCAATAATAATTCTAATCGACCACATTCTGTATCAGTAACTCAGAAACAAATAAATTCTTCAACATCATAACCATCAGCAACTTCATCAAATCTATTACCATCACGTATTCTAAAAGATGCATTCCATTTAATGGATATGATTCGCGTACCTAGGAGGCACGAATTGGCAAAAGAGTTCACAAGACGCCTGCGCGACTCCATTTTTTTGATTGATAAAAATGATAAGTGTTTGATAGAAGAATACTCAAAAACTAAACATATGACGTTAGATATGATGATGGATCAAAATCCTACTTGGGTTCTTCGACGTGTGAAAAGTAAGTTTATTACATTTTATTTGGTGCACTAGTATTATTATAGCAAATGAATATCTTTCTAATAATATTATTAGGAATTATCCCCCGTGAAAAAGATTTATATCCTGTAGTAAAGAAGGTATTTGATACGTATGTGTACTTGGGATGTGCAAAAACTGGCAGAACACTTTTTGACGACGAGGCATGGCGGCAGTCTGAAAATGTTTTAAACACTATCCAACTTGGTCACGTATCTGGTCCCCCTGGAATATAATTTTATTTTGAAATTGGAAAGGATAAGAATAACCTACCTTTATATCGCTGTAGTCGTGGCACAAACTCTCTTGAGGGGAGATGCATCCAAATATTATCTGCAAATTTATGTCTTTTGGAGCAAGTCCTGAATTAGCTAACACAGTAATGGCAGGTTATAGACTCAGGTATAATTGACGTAAGTTTTTTTTATAGGATATAAATTATATAATTCACATTGTTCTCTGTTTTAGGTTGGTTCTTTCAATAGATATGGTCGTGTACACAAAGGTTATTATGAACTGTGGCCACATAGCTTTTCAACCAACATTGACAAATACTTCTAATTCAAACAAATTATTATCCCCATCTAATTTGCAGATGTCAGTTATACAACCACTACCATCATATCCTGTACACCAAGATTCAACTACTCAACATGGAAGTTTTTTAACAAACTCGAATATATCTTTATTATTATTATCGTCATTATCTATTATAAAACAATCTATTGTACCCCCTCTTGTCTCCTGGAACACAAATCACCCTACATCATTACCTGACGCTACTCATCGGATATATTATCCTTCTGTTACACGATCCACTATTACTGCTACTGGCTCTTTACCGTACGCGCAAGAAAATATTGCTGATATACAACATTGAACCAAGTAGCATCTCAACAACCGACCTCCTCTCGTAGAATCCAACCATTAAGTCCGTCATCTGATGATCCTTTATTTATTGTTTCTAATGTTCATCTAACCAAAATATCGTGAGCGCAAAAATTGAAGTATACATTACGTAGTAGACCATAAAATATCATTATAAATAACCTATTATCAGATATACAGAACCTATTTTCTATATATCATATAAATATATTTTAATAAAAAGCAACATGGATATTATCCTTTGACATCAAATCATAAACTAATTTAATTATGCCACTTCCTGACATGGCAATTTATAATTTCAGATAATTTAATTCTAACCCACCAAGGACACGGTACCCGGTCCAGAAACCACCTTAGAAATGTTAGCAAAACAAATTTAGAGGGCAATATAAAATTACGTATAAAAAATACAAGGGTGAGAAAGAATTGATACACCGTTTTAAAAGAGAGAATAGTTAAGTTATAGCGTTTGAATAAAATATGTAAAAAACAAGTTTGAGTAACCTTTATCAATATTGATGTCCGTAATCATTAGAAAGTACAATACTGCACTTATGATAAATATGAGCAGAACAAGAAAACTTGTACCACTAGTTACAAAAAGTAATCAAAAGCTACCAGAAGGCATCAGAAGTCATCGAACCTTAATATTTTCTTATGGTGTTATAAATAATATTGGCGCAGTGTCTGAAGCAACTATTTTTTTTTTGGGTGAATGGGTTATATATATTGCCTTGATGATTGCTTATCATACTGAATTATAGTTTAATTACATGTAGAGTATTATTTGCTGTATATCAGCATCATCATCATCAGAGTTACACCCATCCAGAGATTCATTTTCATTTTTATTACCTCACTGTTATTTTCAATCTTTATTGTTTCCTCCTTTTTCAATTGCTATTTTATTATTAATTCTACTCTTACAGAATATACGTAACTAACAGCAATGGCCCATTTTCTATAAATTAATGTAAACCTATATTACCAAAAGTAATTGCTCGGGTGGGGATGGTTTTTAATGGATCAAAGATCAAAGTCAGACTAGGGGCGTAGCGTACAATAGCAACACTTAACATGACCCCTTCATGCTACGCCCCTAGTCGTGCTTTTCTACGCCCGTAGTAATTCTCATAAAATATCATATATGCCAACTCTATAGTGCTTTTATATATACTTCCGCCAGGTCAGGGTATGTTACCATAATTTGGATACGTATCGGTGTTCTTACACACACTAGGTTAGTTATAAATATTTAGGGATGAATAAATTCGACATCTGTAACACGGTTATAATAACAATAATGATACATTAGAAGAATTCGAAAACAACATTATACAACAACGAATAAGAACTAATACATATTATTAAAAACAATTTTGAAACAACGGCAACATAACAACAAACCAGTAGTAGAGTAGTATGACAAGTATAAAATATGTACTATAAAAATTGGCAGCTCAATGCCCTTCAGTATTTTTTTTAAAAAAAAGTACGGAATGCACGGCGAGACCTATTCATAAAAAACTTATATAGAGAAAGACCCATGATTTGCAACAGCAAAGAAGCCACATTGGAATATGTTGGGTAAACTATGGTCAACTGAAGCTAATTGACAAACACTATATGATAAGACACCGCAGAACAGCTAAAAACGTACGAAATGTTCGAAGGATAAAAGAACATGTATCAATACTACCATACGTACTAATTACACAATATGTGGAAGCATGCGAGACAGTCATTGATATTAAAAATATTGAATGTAATACAAGGCTACCATCTTTCACAGCATCATAACAATAACAAATGATGTGTATACATACTTTAGAAAGATAATGGTAATACCAATACCAATACCAATTTTAATGTTTGTTTAGTAATACCGCCCCATAGAATTACTGGTTACATCAGGACCCTCCAATAACATATGTCTCAACAACCATACGTACCAATAATCAGCAACATAAATATATTTACCACCGCAATCACTATCTACTGTACTAAACAATACTCCATTTTAGCATCTTATACAAATACAAACAACATATCATCTAATAATACAATTGTCCCTCCTCTACGTATCTCATATATTAAATCGATTGCAATCAAACTGTCTATCAACATCTTGTACAAATTATATCTTTTATTAAAGTGTTTATCACTTGTGTTCCCATTTTTATTATTATTATTTTCAATGTGCGCGTAACGGCCCACATAAAAAAAAGTTATCCCAGAAAGTCAACATTATCAGTTATGAATTTTTATATGGTGTTGAAATTTAATGAAAAACAATAACAAAAAATAATAAAAATAAGAGGTACAGGCCTATAAGGGCCAAAAGGACTCCACCTCTATTTTGCTTGTACTAGAAAAATTGGTTGCTTTACTTCCATTACCAAAAATGGAAGTACCCAAAAAAAAATTATGGCCTCCCCCTCCCTAGAAAAAAAAAAACCAACACCTTCTTTTTCGTTATCTTGCTATTTTGACTTTAGTATCACTTTACTATTTGATTTAGTTTGATTTCTACTCTATCGTTTGTTTTCTTTTGCTTCTTTTGTACTTTTTTGTTCGATGACATGCCAATTTGATTTATTAATTATACTTGTGAAAACGGCGACTCATACCAAAATCCGTCCCTTCTCCTGCGAAAACCTGGGTAATTGAAACTTTCGCCATGATAATGGACTTCCCAGCCGATGCTTTAAATGATAGGGCAACGAAAATAAAAAAACCGTAAGTAAAGACTAAATCGTATTGATTGTTATTTTACTAAGCGATTTACTTGTAAATTTTAGTTACACTAGAGTATGTTTTGAATTCCAAGGGTAAAAACAGCATCCCATCACTTCAAGAATTTGTTGAAAAAGAAACCGCACGTATAATCGAACTTACTGATTTTCGAAAAAATGTTGCTCAATTATGGACAACTATGTTTAAGAGAGTTTTACAAGAAACGAATGTTGAAGGAATAGTTGAAGAGGTTCGTGTTTGTAGTTTTAGTCTATCTTGTATTAACTATTGTACTTTATGTATTGATTGTTTCGATTTTCGACAGGGTGTAAGCTGGAGCATAATAAGTAAGCGAGAAAAAGTATCTGAGAACCATTCCTCATCACATCCATCTACCACCACTACCCGTCATTCCGCCAGCAAAAAATCCGCAATCATTATGACCGAAAAAGCACTCCAAGAAATGGAAAATAGCTATAAAAAAGTCATTGAATCAGGAAACGTATGGAGACTGGAAAGTGGCAGAATAGTTGAACAAGTTATGATGGATCATGCCTTAGGCTTAAAATATGAACAGTAAGTGTTTAACTAAATAAAGAGGATAATGTGATATATTTTTTGCTATCCACTTTTTGCTTTTCCATGTTTCCAACCGACTAGTGCAATCATTTTTATATTTCCATGCCTTTGACAAGTTTGACAAAATCACTTCTTACGTAGTCCTGTTCATTCTATGATATTAAATCCGAATGACTCATCATATGCCGATGTGTTTACAGAAAAAGAACTCGAAGAAATTAGAGATTGTAAAGCAGTTGATTTTGACCAAGATCTCCCACAACTATCTCTCCATGAATACCTATACACAGTCCTTGATAAGGTATATATGTGGCAATCGTTATTCACGCTCTTACTGAATTGCTGTTAACAGAATTTACTTCTTATTTTTGGTAAAAACTATAGAAAACTCCGCACGATCTAAATAATCCTATCATGAACAAAAACTTTCAATACATTGAAGAAACCTGATTTGTACTGGACTAGAAGAAATATTATAACTGTACAAGGAACATAGGATTTTTTTTATGAAGACGATGTGGAAAAAAAACAACAGCACCAGAAAATATACACCACGATGTAAATTTTGATAAACTGATATACTTGCATATTGATAGTGTCTTGAAGGCTGACCAGAGACACCTAGTATCTATTCTACAAAAATGTCCAAATATTCAATATTTTCTTGGTACCCAAGGAAAAAAGTTTTATTCCCTAAAACTTGATAAACATCTTAAGTTAACAAATTTTTCATGAATAACGCTTGATGATTTAATTCAATGGTGTTCAAACTTGGTCTATTATATGGGTAATGGCAGTTACGATGATACAGATGGAGAATTAACTGAAAGGCGTATCATCAAAAGTACCAACGATGTTAAAGACGACGACATGAAGAAAATTCAAGAACCAAAAGAAATTTATCATCTATCTGTACATAATGATGGTGACGACAGCGACCACAGCAAAAAATATACTAATTTTACTCGAGAAACATCAAAAACCACTACAACATCTTAATATCATATCATATGACTATTCCAATGATCGCGGTGATTGGTCATTTTATCGTCATTCTTGTGTATGCATCAGCTGACGACTTTGATGTGTGACAATGTCCAACAATTAATGCCCTTATGTAGATGGTGATATTATTGATCTAACGAATGCAAGATTATTTACATTATTGGATACTTTACTTCATCTCAAGATATTAACACTTCAACAAATATATTATCTTAATGTCTCCTATTGAAAGAATTGAACTTTCAAGACCTGTTTTGTCATCGGCAGCATTTCCATCACCGTCAAGGTCGTCATCATCGACAAAAAAGAAGACGAGAGTCTGTCCTTTTTTCATTATCAAACATTGAATCTGTACAATTCAAAGGCATCCCTAGAATTACATATAATCCTACTTGGTTCCATGTGTAGTCACATGCCTGCTTTAAGAAATTGCGTTTTGATATACCAGATCCAGAATCAGAGCAACAAGAGGATGATATCCTAAGGAAAAATGTCTACGGTCTTTCAAGTCACTTGTACAAACAGGTGGATCAATTCAAGACTTAACGCTTTGGGATTTTCAACATCTGAAGTCGCTATGTAAAGTATTTGATGGTACTTTGTTCGACGATTTACCTTGTCTTGTACACATTGGTCTAGATCTCCCTTCAACAACAATAATGATGCAATTGTACAAAGATAAAACCAGGAAAAGCGACATAATGATAAATGAAATAGATGATTCTGGACTTTTTGATTTGATAGTACTACGCTAGCGATACAATTCTCCTTTCTGTATGACGACGTTTTATAATATTGTTACATTGTATGCCGCGGTAGATATAGTTGTTGAAAAAAGATTGAATGGAAAATTTATATCAAACAAATTGTTATTATTTTTCATTTTTTATATACATATTATAATAAAATAATTTCTTGGTTAACAACACAATTGATACACTGCTTTTTTCTAGATATGTTTGCCACATTGGTTTAAGACAAATGCAGCTTAATTTATGGTTCATTGATATTGTTAATAGTCTATTACGTACGTAGAGATATATTATTGTATCTATATGTGTATGTTTGAGCGAGATATATATATATGATATGACGTATTTTTCTTTTAAAAAAAAGGCTACGTATTCTGTATCTAGTAGAAACCATTCTTCGTTCCTAGAAAAAAGCAGGAAAGGTACCTGTAATAAAGTATAGGTATGATATGAGTGATAATTATAGAAAAAAAATAAGCCAGTAAATTATATATGGTTTCTCAATGAAATAACCTTGACAACATAAAAAAAATTAAAGATAAAAATGAAGAAAATAATTTTGTAACGAAACAATGGTTGCTATTTATACTGTAATTAGCAATTTTGTGAAAGTGTTCAATACGCTTTACCTAAAAAGTGCAACTCGATTGTAATCCTTGTAATTCTTCATACGATCCGCAAAGTAGTTTACTGATACCTTTAGCTGAGGAAGTACACGTAGAATACCCGATTTTATATCATCAAGCGCTGACAATTTCTCTTCAGCTGTTTCTGCGTCTGCTAATTTGTTTATCCACATCTCGTCTAAGTTTGTACTGAATACCATGCATTTAAAAAAGGAAATAATACTATCGTTTCGACTGGAGATAGTTTTGTTTGTCGTACGGGTTGCCTATTCAGTATATTTTTTAAATGTAGTAGCAGCTGGTAGGGTGTAATCGCCAGGATTTTACCCCAAATTTAGAGAGCTTCAGAAACATGCAAACTAAATATTTTGACTTTTTAATCGATAACATATATTTTTATGCATATTTAAAACATTTATTATGGATTAGCTTCCCAAAAAAAAAAGTTGTGACGAAGCTGAAGGTTGTCAAAGTTGATCGGTGAAGCTCAATTTTAGCAGAGGGAGGAGAAAATTGAAACAGTTTATTAATGTATCTCCGCAATGTTACACAAAATCTTCGAAGCAGAAACATATAAATCCAATGTGCAACTTCAAGTACTGTGTGGGTTAGTATATCCATCTTACAACGGTGAAATGATTGAATGGGGCATATATATCCGATATACTGAAAATGTGAAGAAAAGAAAAAGGGGCTATTTTGAAAATATACATAAAACTAATTTTGAAAGGATCTAGGCTTTAGTTCGATCACCATGCTCCAGTCCTAGAAAGAAACCGAAAACGAAGTGACATGCAGATACGTACAAGGATAATAATAATTGTTGTGTAAAACATCTACTACATAGCCTTATAATAGCCTGATCTCTGCGAAAAGAAAACAGCTCTTTATAAAACTGCAGAAGATGCAAGTTATATATTTGAATCCGATCAAAAATACTACTGCAAATGCAACTAGATTAAGAGATACTGGAGCAGAAAAACGACCAGTATAAGTTAACAGCGGTTAATCATTTCAAGCTTTCAGACAATACTTGGCTGGGTTTTTTTTTATTAGACTTTCCCCTTTCAATTAAATCCAACTGTAGTTCAATGCTTTTTTTTATAGAGCGTAATCTTTTGAATTGCATATATACAAAGAATTTCAATCAATGAAGCAGCTGATTTAGTTAAAAAATTCTCTTCTAGGAAATATACTTCATATTCGTGTTTCCCACTTCATATCCCCATATTAGCATCACTGATCAGAGATTTTTTCCCTACTTTCGTTACACGATAAACATAATATTTACTATATATAGTAGCGGTGTTCTAAATGACAAAATTGAAACAATTTCTCGATTTTGGCGGTTATAAGTGAAATATACCCTACACATTTCAATGGTTTTGTGGATTGTTAAATAATAAATTGTTAGTACCTAATTTGCCACGATTATACATGGAGGATGTGCAAATAAGCAAATCCAACAAGAAAGAGTAATAATACATTCGACCCCACTCCCGCCAATTTGAAAACCTCGTATCCCGCAACTTATTATTATTATTTTCGGAAAAGGTGCCACTTTGAAAAAACCAGGGGTCTACTGTAGTAGCTCCTGAATTTGTGACCATAGTTACGTCTTTGGATCAGGTATTAATTTTTGTTGCTCTCGTTTCTCTTTCAAGCTGTTCCTGTTCCTGGTGTTGCTACCGCTGTAGTTGTTGATAAGGTTCTATACCATGGCGTTTCAAAAGCTTTATTATTCGTTTCACATTTTCTTCACCAGGTACAAATTCATGAAGTTGCTTCTTAAATGCCATAGCAAGTCTCTCTGGTGAAACAACATTATCCCGTTGTGTATTGTTCTTGGTTTCAAAAGTTAACATTTCCAATTGTCGTACATATATATTTTTTAGTTAATGATGTATATTGTTAAAATAATAAGAGATTACAAAAAGAGATATCCATTTGATGAATATTTGACTTGGGATACGAAAAAATTATTTTTTATAATATACAAAGTGTTTTTTTTTATATTATGAGCAAGATCGGGGACTTTTTTGAGTAAACGATATAAACAATGAATTTGATTAAGCTTTATACGTAGAATATGAAGAAAAAGAATCTTATTTAGAATTATGAGAGAAAAAGACGTGGTTGCGTCAAAATGAGTTCATGTCAAATTTAAAAGGTGGATATAATGTTATCAGTAAACACATGATCATGCGATAAGAAAGTTTCTTATTGGATTGCCAGACAATCAAATAAATCTATCATGTGGGTGTTTTTTCCACCAATCATTGAAATCCTGAAGGCCGTTTTTCAAAGAATATTTTGTAACCTCAAACTTTGTGTTTTTCATCCACACCTTTTTTTTTTTTCTTCAAAAATGGCAAAAAATATAAACAACAATTTAAACTCTTATGATGAATCTCCATCTCAATTCTTCCAATTGAGATTCTTTCAATGATTTTTTCACACATTGATAAAAAAAACAGATTGTTTGAAATGTATGAATGTTTCTTGTACCTGGACCAATTGTAAACCCCAGTATTATAAGAAAGTTTGGAAATCTTTACAATTTGCGAAAAAAAACTTGAATGTTTACAGGAGCTAGAAAACGATAATACTAATAAATACTGGGAACAATGTGTTGTGATCATTTCAAATATGTCACGTTTGATACATTTGATACAAAGAATAGTGAACAGAAACTTTATGATATAATGCAGAAATTATTTGAACTGAATTGTAATAAACTAGAGTCGATTGGTAAAGTGATATATATATAAGGTCTTTTTTCTAATATATAATAGTATTATCACTTATAAATTACTAACTGTTATTGATATATATTGTTGATATTATAGTGTTCATTAATTGTACGACGCCAAATAATAAAACATGTATATACTTATTACAACAGCTTGGATCACTTTGATTAGCTCAATTGACGATATTATAAAGAATCATACACATGGTATTGGTTTGAAATCTATACTACAAGCATGTCCACATTTAACACATCTTTCCTACCAGTCCTCCATGAATTATTGGAAAAGTCTAATACTACCTTAGGACAAGGGAAATTGGTATATGATATCGTATATAGCCATTTGTTTTTAAGTGTTTTGACTTAACAGAGATACGTGCTCGATCGTAAGTACTTGTAATTTTTTGACTATAAGTTATAATTATTATAAGTATCCAGCGAGCTTATTATTTATCAATTGTTAGTGGCAAGAGAAAGTCCCAAGGTTCTTCAGACTGACATAATCAAAGTCGGTCATTATCTACTCATCACCCCACTGATCGACACCATGTTGGAATGCAACCTGATATGAAGTGTACGTTTATGAACTACGAGCTTGAATTTAGCGGGGCTGCTTTGAAAGATGAAGGAGAAAATGGAATGAAGGCCCTAAATGTTGAAAGACTTTTTGGTATCTATTGTACGTGACAGACCCTCTATTCTTCATGCTACAAAAACAGGAGCTTTTATCATTTCTGGTATGTGTTACGTGCTAAATAAGACCTCAAATAGAACATTCATTTGATTCCCACATTTCAATTTTTATTAACTGGCAAAAATAAATGCTTTTATGGCTTTATCCTTCGATAATTGGTATGGGTCATCCGATAGGATTCATTCGTCATATCACCCAATCCGAATGCGCACCGTTTCTTCTTAAACCTAATGTTTGCTCTCCTCAACTAATTCCAATCATTGAACTCGTTTACCGTACTCGACTTTATTTGCTGGAAACTGTAAGAGCTATTGAGGAATTTAACGAAGTAGTTTCGATAGGAAGAAAAGGAAAAAAGTGAGCTTTATTACCACCATGCATTACAAATTCCAGTGGATCATCATCAACGAAATCAACAACTGATAGTGATGACCAATCAGCAAAAAAACAAAAACAATAGTTTCGCTTTTACATTTATATAACGACTTATTAACATCATCAATACCAAGATCTTAAACTCATTCATTCCTGTATAAATATCAAGTACATCAACTCGATATTGTTCCATATGATACAATCCTTTATTATAATCTATTTCTTAGATGGATATAGACGGTATTGAAGCAACAAAAACAATTCGAGCCATTGAAAAAGAGTAAAGAATTGACGTGTTACCAACTACTTGACCAATACCTTCAGGTTCCACAACTTCTTCCTCATCTACAATTATAGATGGTTTAAAATTTTCAACCGAATCGATGGTAACTACTGCATCCGCCGCTACTGCTGTTACTGACAATACCGGTACAACAACACAAGATGATTCACCACCTTCTACTTTCCGTTCTCCTGTTATTATTGTCGCTTTAACAGCTTCTTCTTTGGAATTTGAACGACATGCTGCTTAGCTGCTGGTTGTAATGACTTTTTAACCGAACCTGTTAGTTTAGAGTGGTTAGAAAAAAAGACAATTGAATGGGATTGTATGCAAGCTTTAATTGATATTGAAGGATGGAGACTGTGAAAACGATCTGCAACCGATAAACCAATTTTTAAAACAACAATTAATAATAATAAAAACACTAGTACTACTACCGTTCAAAAGTACCCAGCAACAACAATAAGGCAAATATCTGGAAGTAATAAAAATAATGGAGAGGAGGCAGTAGGAAAAACACCGACTAGTAACAATAGTACAACGACTACAACCACAACAAAAATGGAAGAAAAAGATAGCAATAATAAAAAGATATAATTACCATCATCTCCATTCATCACAAGAAATGCGAAGGGTATTGTACTTCCTGGTGCAGCAGGATTTTCTAAAATACGATTTTCAACATTTGATGATAATAAAGCTTCACGTGGCAAAAGCATTTTATTAATGTCTAAAAGTGGGTCTGATTCAGATCTTTTAGCTGGTCGACCCCAAGGTGATAAAGATCGGTGGCAACCACAACAACAACGATCTTCTCGAGACAAATAGTAAATACTCATTATTAGTATGAGTAGTACATAATAAAAAAAACAACAATTTTAATTATCAATATAACAACGAGGCCAAAAAGTCAATAGTGAAAAAATAGGGGTTGGAGAGAAAAAAAAACAAAGTTTTGCATTGATGGAAAAAAAACAAAAGCGAAGAAATATAAAAAAGAAATGTGATTGTAGAATAATTTGGGGGGAGGGGAGGAGGGGATTATATACAAGGGAGAATTCACGAGTTTTTATTATGCAAAAAAAAAAAGATATCATTCTGATAACTGTTATTATGTGATCTTTTTTTTTTCAATATCTTTACAAAATGCATAATATAAAAACATGTACGTACTTGCTCTTTTTAATTGTCATTTTTTGTAATCATACATATAAGAGATGTTATATAAAAGAGCAAAAAAAAAAGTATACTCGTTTGTCGAATAAAAATTAAGCTTCTCTTTTTAATCAAAAGGAGAAAGTAAACTTCATTCTTTAAAAGTAAATGTGGATCCTATAATAACATAACAACAATCAAAGTAAACTCACTGACATTGTACCGAAAAAAAAAAGTGTGTTTCTTTTTTCAAAATAACCACATACATATGCATAGTTTAAATAAGTTCACAAAATCTAAAAAGACACTCTTTTTCCTCTCTTTTTATCTGTGATTGTTTTTGATACTACTCTAATATCATAGCATCTATTAAAGCACGCTCATCTTATCATTTTCAACAACAACAACGACAACAAGAACAACGTGATCAATATTATAAACACTATATTATAAAAAACACATTCTATTAACTGTGTATGTTCCGCCTTCTCCATGTCCACCACCCCATCCAACTACTGTTTCTACAAGTAATTCTTACTTAACTAATAATAATACTGTAATAACAATAATAATAGTAAGCAACGGAGTAACGACAGTCAATGTAATATTAGTACTACAAAACACCAAAAAATAATAGTTCATCCTTTTTAGCAACAACAAAAACTCCATTCAGTAGTTCATCTACAACCTCCATTCCAATGTTTTCTAAACCAACCTCCTATACTACGTTGAGTATCAAGTACAAAATCTTCTCCAGTTGGTAAAGAAGAAGAATTCCTTTCATTGTTGTCGTCGTTTTAAATCAGTCAAGAAGAATACAGTATCATGTCCTCCTGCCATGCATTATATACCTTCCAAAACACCAAATACAGTAATGCTTTGCTAGAAGATGATGCTATTGCTCACGTTTTGCCTGGATGTTCAATTCAACATTGTATTTGACATGTAATGCGAGCTCGGATTTAAAACGTTCAAGCAAAAGTATGTACATGGATCAATTATGTGCAAACACCAAATCTAGAAAAGGCGCATATCAGACCACGTTTAAAGGAGCTTTTGTACGTATGAAAAAAATACAGAACGGTTTCATACACTTCTTGCTAATTTTCTTACTGAATTTCAAGATTATCAACGTGAGTTTATTACTTATTACAAGATATACTATGTTGATAAATGGAATGGACGAGTATATGAGCGATGGAATTGCTCATATCGACCACAAGCCTTTCATGCAATGCAAAGAAACAATTTTGTCGAGGTAGATTTGAATATGATTTTATATAAACCAGAATGATGCATTTTATTTATTAATACTGTCACAGAACTGGCATAACCAATTAAAATCATGCTATTTAAAAAAAACATACACGTCGCCTTGATGTATTGATTGAAATTTTGGTAGAAGAAGTTCCATTTGATATCAAACAAGAGATTAACCGTTTGTCTATAAATGTTGATCGTATGGATGCACGAGAACGCCGTTTTCGTACAGTAAGTTATAAATGAAATTAAAGCTGAAAAAAAAGATATGCTATTACCATCCAATATCATCCGCTCGTTTGATGAAGAATCATTCGCCAACAATATCAACAATACGACATATAATGTAAGTTATTTCTAATTACGTACTGTATTTTCTCGTTTGTATTTCTTTCCATCCATCGATATATAAATACTATACTAACATATTGTAACGTTCCCACTGTTACCCCCTTTTTTTACTTTATACGTACACAATAACATACTCATTGTTATTATTATCATTATTACTGGCTATTCATATTATTACTATAGTTCTCTTTTATTTTCACATGTCCCAAACATAATCCTTTATTATAGTATAGTGATCTTATACACAATTTGTTTGGATCCCGCTTTGCATATTTTTACAGTATATAAATACCCACCTTTTCTTCAGTTCTTTTTTCCTTTAGTTCTCTTTTACTAAATTTTATTCGTTGTCTTTAAACAAATTATCTTTCATAAACATAAATCTTTATATTAATTTCCCTTTTGTAAGCTTTATCAAAACTTCTCCTTTTGTGGATTCAGATGTACAATACCTGAATATTAGGACTCCCGCATACGTAATTACTGAGTTAATTATAATTTTTATACTATCTTCTTAACATATTTCACATAACGAAACTCTTTGTCACATCAAACGCTTCCGTAAGTACGTAGGAAAAAAAATAGACGCTTTCTTCATTTCTAAAAGAAAGCTATCTTTCTGTTTTGTTTACCACTTTTGATATATTTATTGATGGTTTCTTCATACACCACATGTACATCAATATAGAGCCACGGGTATTGATCTCTGATGTAGATGCTTATGGTTCAGACGAAGCAAGTTTTTCCCCTTGTTTTCAAATCTACGTAGTTGGAATAAAATAAGGAAACTGCACGCAGGTTCCCCACCGAGATAATCAACTGAAGCAATTCCTGTTTATTACAGTATTTCCACATCATACCATGAACAGCGAACAATCAGATGTTAATTATCACAAACTCTCATAATCTTTCATTATCAACCTTTTGTTAAAACATTTCAACTATTATGACACGCACTGTGCCAATAGCAGATACAATAGCATCATATTCTCAATAAAACTTATGGATTACAGTAATTTTTTGTTAAACCGGTATCCGATGAACTTGTTCAAGTATTTACCAAATTCATAATAGTGTAAGTTATCGTTTTATTTTATACCTTATTATTACTCTTTTGATACAAGCTTGCGTAAACCTTATCTCAGTTCTTTTCTTTGTTTTCAATTGGTCAAATCGTTTGCATAACAAGTGGAAATATTTATTCTTATGTATTGTTTGATCTTTTTTTTTTCTTTGTTTCCCATCATTTTTCTCTTTTTTTATGTTAACAAAAGACAACTTCATGAAGAAAAAGAAGTTCTATTTACAAGTCCTTTTCAGTTATATACTCAACTTTCTTTACTCCTGACTTCGAACATGAAAAGAGATGGAGTGGTCTAGTTAAAGTAGGTCCAATATAAGGATTTTCGTTAATAGTAGTGTCCCTTCTTCCCAATTTTACATAGATGCTTTCTTCTTCTTCTTCTTCAACTTTTTTTCTTGTAATTGTTTATCATCAAATATTATGTAAATATGCTGATAGTATAATGCTTTTCTACATATTTATTGAAATGCTGATCATGCTCTATATTACGTAATACTCACTTTGTTGTGAGTTCATTATTGATTCAATCTCAATATATACGTATATTTCATGATGTATTATCATTTTTATCACTAGAAGGTAAGCCCACAGTAGCAAGACTACTTATATTAAGCAGTTAATTGCATTATATGAACTGTCAGTTTTTTTTATATTGTTCATCTTAATCTAATCAAAGTTTATCTTCCACTATATATGTATGTTCTAAATAGCTCGTAGTTGATTCGCAAAAGTTAAACTGGTATTTTGCTAAACTGGTACAGGTCCTTACATATTGAGAGCATCAAGTATCGACAGCATTCAAGTCTTAAAAAAGGGATCTGATGCAGAGGGGATGTTTTGGATGCAAAGAGAGTTTGAAACTGAAAAGGTGGTTTCTAAAGCCCAACTGACAGTCGATGGTATGTAAACGGAAAGAGAGTTCGGTTTCAGTGGAGAACAAATATTGAGATGAAGCAGGTCTGTTGGAAATCTGTAAGTAGAATTTTATACTTTACTCGCAAAGCACCTTAATATTTAAAAAAAACCTATTGCTTACTATAATCTATATAAAAGTGGTCTTGAAAATGAAAATGATAGTGGTAGTAGTTCAAGTAGTATTATTAGTGACAAAGCCCAGGAATCAGATGGAAGTAACAAGGACATGGTTAATGTTAGTGTCAAGGTTCCTACAAGCTTATTATCCAACTTTACCCGAAAAGGTCCCAAAACGAAGGTGAGTACATAAAACAATCGTATAAGTATATTCTAAATTTTATTATAGTTTTTGTATACATTTTCAATAGAAAAATCAAGAAAATAAACAACTGTTAAGCCTCGAAGAGTTTGAAAATGTATTCCGAAGAATGACTGCTTCAAAATGGAGGCTTGAATGGAACGGTCGTTCTGTTGAAAATGTACTCCACCATTATGGCAAGGGCTTGGAAAAAAAGCAGTAAGTCCTTTTGAATATACATTACGTGTATACCTTAACTATTTTTTACTATTACACATATTTATATCAGATAGCACAAGGTTATCAATAGAATATCAATAGAATATCATTAGTCTAATGGTAGACTATTAATCAGTGATGCTTGGACAAAACATGTAAAAAAGAGAATACTTTTTTTAATGCTGAATGAATTGTTCGGATACTTCAAGTCATACTTGGAAGGTTAGCTCATACTGATTATACATACATAGATTTCTTTAGGAAAAAACATTCCAATAAGCTCACGACATTGTCTTTGCTCAACAAACATGGGATTATTCATCCATTCACGGAGGAAGTTTTGTGTTTGATCCAAGGATATCTTTGATGCATAGCATGTAAGACAAAATAATAATTTTAGTTTAATATATGATAATTCTAATATAAACAATCATTGATATAGAGTACATGAAATGGAAGCAGGGGATGTGGATTCTGAAGACCATAATGAAGCATGGCTTATTGGACGAGTTTGATCAATGGTAGATAAAGCATTTGACGACTTGCCAAATGTTAAAGTTTCTCGGTAAATTTACTTGCTGAAAAGTAAGTTTTCGGTGGTAGCATTAACTAATCTATTATAATAATTTATAGAGGAGAAAAAGCAAGTATTTCATCATCAGCAAGAAAAAACCTAAGCCGTATTCCTCAAGGTCATAGTGACTTGAAAAGAAAAAAAAAATAGGACGCCGCCTTGACATGATAATCAGAAGAAAAAGAATTGGAGTTAGAGGAGGTGAAGCAGGAAAAGAGCAAAGTCCAAATGATAAACTAACGGGATTGGAAGCTATCGAAAGCTCTGATAGACATGATTTATACGCTTCCTGTTGTTGATATTCCAGCCATATCATCAACAGATACTGTAATACAGTCGAACCCCGCTTTCAGCACAAGTGGGGTTTGGCTCGAAAGTAGTGCAAAAATCGGGTGTGTGCAAAAGGTGGCGCCGAAAACATAGTAAAAACAAGGTGGAATCTTTGGCAGAAGGTGTGCAAAAACCCAGGATTATCTACGTACAACCAGGATATTACAATATGGTAAAGTATATCGTTCATAGATACAATACTTACAAGGCATGAAACCACATTGATATATTATAAATAATATTAATGTATATACACAATTTTATCATAGGCTTGAAAATAATTGTTATTCCATTTAGAAACCCTTCCACATACACATGTGGAATCACTCGAACAAATATCGCCATTGTACACCAATAAATCAACTTGGTCTGTCTTTGCTCCAGTGGATGAAATTTTCAACCGCACCAACTACATCTCTTTTAAAGATATACGTGCGTTGAAAAACACCAAGCGCTTCAAACTACTTTTATCACGTTCCTTTTTCCATAATTTCTATATTTCTACTTCCTAAGTTATCAATTTCCTTTGGTTATATATTCCATTTACCTACTATCGTTCTACCTATACACTTTTTTTTCCTGCTGACCCCCGGCCATTGAAGAGCGAAAAAAAGCTGTTATAGCATGTGCTTGGTTAAATTTCGCTCTAATAAAACATATAATTTCAACGTATATCTTTCCATATAACATACATCATTTACATACTTTATCCATTTCTTTCATTTTTAATTACAAAATTAAAAATATCTTTAATAATTTCTAGTTATAAGCAGTTTTTCTTTGTCTCTCCCCCCAAAAAAACACCATAATTTTCAGTGGCCGTTCAAATAAATAAATTCATTCACTTTAAAAATATTCCTGCTATTATGTTAAAAAAAATATTTCTCTTTACTTTTTTTCTTTTAATAATACAAATATAAATATATACACATGGCAGAAAGTTCTAAAGAAGGATCGTCACGATCAAGAGGTGCTGGTCGAGATACGGAGAAACTTCTTGAAAAAATGTTATATGGTTCAGGCACAGATCTAATGGATCTAGACGATATAGAAGAAGCATTTAAAGATAATGAAGATGATATAATGGAGAATGACGAAAAAGATTCTGAAGAAGAAGAAGATTGGGACGAAAATGTGGACGACGAAATTACGCAAGTGTTTATTTTAATAAGTTTATTAAACAGAAAAGAAAAAACAGTGGATTTTTTATGAACAACAGCATCGACAACAACGAGAACAACAAAACGCGTTTTTTTTTTAAAAAAAAAAAATGGTTCAATTAAAAAACGGGATACTTATACAATAGTTTTAAATTGTTTTATATAGTCAATTATTGAATAGTACAAAAGAAAAACGAACACAATTAAAAACAGGTGATCTTGACGAATTAGCGCGAGATTTTGAAGATTTTGAAGATAACCTTATTGTTACCAAGGGTATCGGTAAAACTCGACATGGTAGTAAACGACGAGTTTTACAAGGAGAAGAACGATTAGCACCTGAAGTAAAAGAATTATTGGGTGAAGCCAATTTATTATATATTTCACAAGATTATGGTAAAGCCATTGATTTTTTACAAAACCTTATTACGAAATATCCAAACGTTCATCAAGCTTGGAATACATTGGGTTTGGTACATGAAGAAATGGGTCATCAAGATAAGGCACTTCAATTACGGATGGTTGCAGCACATATGAATCAAAGTGATTCACTTTTATGGAAAGAACTTGGTGTAAAATCTATGTAATTTATTACCCTCTTTCTCTCTTTTTGCCGTATAATTGTTTATCCCATTCATGCAATTATTTTATTGTGAAAGATATTAATCCTATATAATCTCTTTTTTTTTTTTTTTTTAGCAATGTAAATGCAAATCAACAAGCTATTTATTGTTTTACAAAAGCATTAGTAGTTGATCCAACAGATTTAGATGCACTTTGGGATCGAAGTTATATTTATAAGGAAATGGGTCGTGAGGATGAAGCCATTGATGGATTTTTACAAGTTCTTGAATTAGTACCTCATCATTTCAAGGCTATTAATGAATTAGTTAGATTATATCGACGTAAAGGAATGGTTAAAGACGCCATTCAACTTTATGAAAAGGCTGTTGAATATCATATGGAAAACGATACGACTCAAAAAGAAGAAGATGAAGATGAAGAACGACGACAGGAGGAGGAGGATGAACTAAGTGATCGATTTGGATATGCTGAAGTTAATATGTTAAGTGAACTTTATTTGATGCAAAATGATTATCGACGATCTTTGGAAACAATTAAAACGGGTATACGATATGTTCAACATCGACAACATGAAACCTATTGGGATAGTTATGGTGATAATGATCAAGAATATTTTGAAGATCCTGAAAACGAAGAACGTTCAGATTTTCCAATTGAATTACGTGTTAGAATGGGTGTTTGTCGTGTTTATCTTGGTGATGTTCGAACAGCAGCAGTAAGTTTTAGGTAGAAATGATTTTATGAAAGATTATTAAATTTCGAATTTTTATAGAAACATTTTCAATATCTTTTAAATTATCCAGCAACGACTTATCCTGATTTACATCAAGATATTGCTTATGCATACATGGATAAACGACATTATGAACCTGCTTTAAATGTTTTTCAAAAAATTGTTGATGTATCCGATGTAATGTATCTATATTTCCTACGGAGAACATAGATTAATTGTTTTCAAATATTAAATTTATTAAATGGTTATTATTATATTATTATTTAGGAAATTGAAGTTGATGTACTTATTCGAACAGCTGATTGTTATCACCAAGTAGGTGAATTAGAAACTGCAGCACTTTTCTATTCCAATGGTATGTATTATATGAAAAGATGAGAAAGTGAATATCAATTAACTTTATTTATTTTTTATAGTATTGGAAGAACAACCTGAAAATATGGATGTCATGTTATCATTGGCAACTATTTATGAAGAACAAGGAAAAGAAGAGCATGCATTAGAACTTGCTAATTATGGTATTGTTATTAAAAAGATAAAAATTTTATCTAATCTTCTTAATAACAAATTATTCATTTCTATCAATAGTCATGCAAAAAACCAGAGAAGTACGACGTAAAAAGAAAGAAGAAGAAAGACAAAAGAGAAATCAAGAATTGGAAATAAAAAAATCATCAACAGATGAAAAACCACAACGAGAAAAAGCATCTATTTTTGATGAAACAGGTGTTCGTATTACAAAAGTTGAATATTATCGACGACGACGAAATGAATTTAAAAGACAAGAAGAAGAAAAAGATCGATTTTGTATGATGAATTTTGCAAAAATTGCAGAATTGGATCCATTATTGGCTCCTAATGTTATTGAAACAAGCAAACCAATTATGCGTGAATATATTTATGTCGCACAAGAACTTTATAATGAATTTACTAGTACAAATGCATTTTATCCAAGTAATCGAGTAAGTATATATCAGGGAAATATCATTATCATTATTTTTAATATATATACTAACTTATCATTTATCTAGTCACGACGCTATACTGAAACTGGATTTTTTAATCGAACACTACATCGACAAGATAAACGTTCATTGGATCGTGAAGCACATCAAATGGCAAGACGTTTACGTGGTCGTGTAGATACAAAAGTTGAAAATAATGAAGAAGATGAATCTGATGAAGAGATACAACGTAGAAAGGATGAAGACGAACGAGATGAGAGATTCCGTTCTGGCAGTATATTTAGAGGAGCTTCTTTTGACGTATGGTGTGATTTATTTATCAAGGTAAAAGAAAGAACCATTGTTTTTTTCTAACAATATAATGATTATGGTTATTATGAAAATTAATTTTGTCTTATTAGTATGGTTATATGCTTGCAGTGACCCAACCAGAAACTGCATATGATGTATTGAAAAGAGTTTCTGAAGCTAATGTATTTTATCATGACCCACAAAAAATTCAAGCAATCAAATTGGCATTACTTGGTACGTCAGAAAAAGGATAGAGTTAGTTTAATATAAAAAGGATATAGTAATATTAATATTTAAAAATTTAGGTTGTTCCTTGATCAATAACAATGATGTTATTAAGTATGAAGTCCAACGATGGTTTATGACTATTGATCGATTTAAACCATATCCTTATCATTTAATGCTTGCTACTACCAAGAGGTAAATGAAAGCTATCTAGATTATAGCTATATATATATATATATATATAAAGAAAGGAAGAGAGAAGCAGTTTACTACTGTAACTTTGAATACTAAATCTTTTTAATGTATATATAAAGTGGTCCAAATTCTTTGTTACAATACACCGGATTTAATCATATGAAATATATGATGCGTACTGTTCGTTTGATTGATACCTCTTTGATTGAAGAATCCAAAAAAAAATCATATAACAAAAGGGGTTCAATAAAACCAATGAATGACACTATTAGTGGTATTGAGGCTGATCCTTCAGCTACGATGGCTCGATTAAATTTTAATGAATTATTTGAAGTACCTGATGATCAAGATAGACAAACTGTTCTTTCGATGCACGAACGCGGTCAAGAAATACCAACAGTACCGATTCCTATTCATTTAAATATGTTTGGATTTCAATTAACTATTGGTAAAACTTTTAATGGTGCATGTTGTAAGTCTTTTATTTTTTATATGGGTGAACTATATTTTTGATAGTAAACTAAAAAAAAAAAAAAACAGGAGAATACCTTGGAGGGGATATTAAATAATTATCTTTTTAATTATAGTACTCTTAATGCGTGCTTATGCTTTGGAACCAAATGATCCAATTAATACATTATCACTTGCAGTTACACTATTCATGCGTGCAATGAATCGAAGAACAACTAATCGACACTTTCAAATTATGCAGGTAAAAAATATTTAAAAAAAATAATATATTTCTATTCCGAAATTACTAAATTAAATATAAAAAAAAGGGTTTTTACTTTTTGAATAAATATCGAAAATTACGTGGATATTGTCAAGAAACAGAATATAATTTTGGTCGTGCATTTCATCTTCTTGGTAAGTTAATTATTTGAAATATATAATATCTTTATAAGATAATAACTGATTAATGATATGATTTTAGGTTTGACACATTTGGCAGTGCCTCATTATGAACGAGTGTTGGTAATGTCATCAGCAAATGAAAAAGGCAAAATTTCTGAAGAAAGTATTGAAAGTATATATGAATATGATGAAGAATATGAAGATAATAAGATGGAAGAGGAGGATGATGATGATGATGATGATAGTAGTTTTAAAAAAGAAGCTGCTTATAATTTACATTTAATCTATGTTACAAGTGGTGCACCTCATCTTGCAAAACTGTTATTAGCAAAATATTGTACTGTATAATTCTATATACGTAATAACTACTGGTATAGTTGTTATCCAATCATTAGCTTTAAAAAATACAACTTATTCATTTACTTTTTATATCATCCATTTCAATGTATATATTACAAACCATTTAATGCATTCTTTTTTTGTTATTAATTATATATAAATAATAATAAATAACACGAATAAAAATATTTAATATCTAATTACTGCTTGTACGTACGTATTGAAGATATTTACATAATTAAATACTTTCCATTGACAACGTAAATATTAAAAGTTTAACAAAACAGATCACAGGTTAAGGTTAAAGAAATACATTATTATATTCAGTACAGAGCAAGGGTAAAACTAAATAAACGATTGTTTCAGACTGATCTTAGTCGAACTTATAACAAAGATCTATGTATTAAAAAAGAATTATGATGGTTATAATTTATGATTAACTACTATTAAAACGATAAGAATAAATAATGTAGTATATTAAAGATAAGTGTATATATGAATGATTTATATTAGATTGAATAAGTGTAAGATAAATAGAGGGAGAGAGAGCGAGGAACATTATATAGCGTGAGATTCCAATGTTTCACGATCGGCATTCAATAACCAAGTTTGATCCAAAGAATCATCTCCTAAAACAACGGCATTAACACCAGTACCACCTAATAATGTACGATAACAATCATATCCTTCTTCTGCTAGCTTTTTGGCTACCAAATTCGTTGTCTCGACATTTACATCTAAAAAAAATAATTTAAGGAGCAAAAAAAATAAATAAATCAGGTTTTACAATTCCTTTCTTTATCCAATACAATAAAAAAAAAGCTCCTTACCATCACGAATAACTGACAATGCACAACCACCACCTCCTGCACCAGTAAGTTTAGTCTTTACACCAAATTCTTCAGTAATAACTCGAACTTTTTCTAAACTAGAATGACTAACACCAAGGGCATGTAAAAGACAATGATTCATATCAACAAGATCCTATAATAAAGAAAGATAATAATAATAACAATAGTGAGTCTTATTATTTATAAATATAGACATTATAGATTATTATTTTACCTCCAATTCTTGAGCAAGGTCTTCTTTACTACCAGATTTAAATGCTTCACAACAACGTAATGAAATATTATCAATTGAATCCAAAATAGGATTAATCACATTTGGGTATTTTTCTTTTTTAGCACCTACACCAGCAACTAATGCATTTGTTGAACGAGGAACCTTGGTATTTGTCAATAATAATTGTAATGATTGGAAACCTTCTAATGGTACAAATCGTTCGCCTCTTCGGAATGATAAAGCACCACCTATTTTTTTTTTTGAAAGAGAGAAAAATCAATTTATTATTACATGAGACTTTTATAACAATGATTTATGAAACGATAAAAGACAACTTACCAAAAACGCAAACAGAATTATCAAGACCACTTGGATTACCATGAATCACTTGTTCTGCTTTATAAGCAAATCGATTGATAGTGTCCAAATAACTTTCTTTTTTTTCAGACTGAGTAAAACCAATAGGGATATGATTAAAAAGAACAAGTAATGCTGTACTAATACATGAAGCAAAACTAGCTGAACTACCAAGACCTGCACCGACAGGAAGTGTAGATCGAGTACTGATTGTAAAACCAAAAGAGGCTGGCTTATCAGTTTTAAGAACAAAGAATAAGTAAAGGAATGAAAGTACTGCTCTTCGTTGGTTTTCTTTTGTTGTGACACCCATCCAGCTTTCAAACTGTTGTTTAATTTCTTCAGGAATATTATCTGGATGATCCGTATCTATTATTCCAAAAACAAATCAAAATTTAAATACTTTCGTTTTTTGATATATTAACACCCGTCATATCATGTTAAATCACACATATTAGAATAAATTAATATAGAAACGGGGGAGAGGGAGACGCGAAGAGAGAGAGTTTTTGTTACTATTATTATTATTATTACCTAAAGCTTTGCGATCAACGTTAAGAGAAAGTTCAGATAATGGCCATGTTAAGTCAATGTCAACATCAGGAAGATGTAATCGACATTGTCCAGTTTCATTTTCTTCAAGATGTAAATAGGTTCGAAGACCAAGTGAAGCGGCAACAGCAAGCTGTCATCTCGAAGAAAAAAAAAGTCAGTTATTTTTTAGTCCAAAAAGAACTAAAATAAGCCGATTAGCAAACGGTTTTACCTTTTTATGTACAACAGCATGTTCTCCAAAAAGAATAACTTTTCCAGGTGCTGAAATAAGTACTCGTCTATCAGTTTGAGTCATTGCTTAAAAAAAAGTTTTGTATAAAAAAAAAAAGAAAGAGAATAAAAGGTAGGTGAGGGAGTGGACAAGCAGTAATTAATAGGTTAAGAAAACGTACAGGTTGTCATGGTAACATTGAAGGTTGGTTCCTGGCTGCGATTTAAAATTTCATTTTTTTCATCGTCACACCACTACAAAAAAAAATTTCCAACCTGCAATCATGAAAACTCCCTCTTTCTCGCATTCTCAACATGTCTGCTGTCGTACGTACCTATCCAACATATCTAAAATCAACCCATCTTTGCAATGAATTAAATTTGAATATATAAAATATATTAAAAATAATTATGGATTATTTTTAAATAGGCTAAGTCCTCTGCCCAAAAGCCCGGTTTGGAAGAACAAGCCCAAGTCAAGTAAGTTAAAAGTTCTTTTTTCTTGGGGGTTTGGTTTGGGTGGCTTTGATCAACTTATTACACGTTTGTGAAAAATGTTATCAAAAAAAATAATTTTTTTTCTATATATTAAAACGCGTTATGTATATCCTTCCACTCCCTTCAACCTATCTTCTACCTTTCTGTTGTACTTAATAGGATTCACCGTATCAGAATCACCTTGACTTCCCGCAACGTCAAGAACCTTGAAAAGGGTAAGTGAGGATTTTTAACCCCTCCCCCCCAAAAAAAAAAATTCAAGTTTGCTCACTAAAAACTCATAATAAAAACAGTCTCTGCTGATCTTATCCAACGTGCTAAGGATAAGCAACTTAAGGTTAAGGGTCCCGTTCGTCTTCCTACCAAGGTTCTTCGCATCACCACCCGTAAGTCTCCTTGTGGTAACGGTTCCGAAACTTTCGACAAGTTCGAGATGAGAATTCACAAGCGTTTGATTGACTTGCACTCTCCTTCCGAGATCGTCAAGCAAATCACCTCCATCAGCATTGAACCTGGAGTTGAGGTAAGATATAAAAAAAAGTTTTTTTTTTGATTGTTTGAGGATCGTGGTTTTGTAGAAAAAAAATACACAATTGAATAAACATTAATGTATTTCTTCTTATTTGTTTTTGTTTTTAAATAGGTCGAAGTTACCATTGCTTAAATGCGACGTTTACAATAAAAAATTGTATCATTTTGCATATAATAAATTGTAGCATTTAAAAAATTCAACTTCAAATAATGGGATATTCAGTTTCTTTTTGTTATTTTATATGAATTACGTTTTTTTTTGTCTGTATGATAATAAGGTGAAAGAAAGAAAAAAAGGTGGTGTGAGAAAGAGAATAATCAATGAATATTTGTGAATGATATAATAAGGTAGCTTATTAGTTATGATCGAATTTCGTACTTTATTATTAAATTATTTGTTCCAAAGATAAGTTGATCCTGGTAAAAAAAAGTGAAAGGTTGGGTTTTCTATTAATCTTTTTGCGTTACATTTAAAAGATTTTTTGTTGTCTGGGAAACGAATTTGCGTTTAGTAGCTTTACGTCAATATTAAACCATGACTCTCCAGCTGCCTGTTCAGTAAATTTGAATTATACGGTTCTGACACCTTATTGACAGAAGGCATTTATGATATCATCCATAAGGCACATCCTCAATCCAATCTTATATCTACCTCTACTTTTGTCAATTCGCTCCGTATTTTCTTGGATTCTCTAAGTATTTAATCTGGCTATTGGCAATTTGGCCTTATCATTGGTTAAAAAGATATCTCATGTATATCCTAATATGGATCAAAGAATAAATGCGTAATATTGGAAGAAAATACGTTGCCCAACATGGGCTGGTTGTTCAACTGATTATGCATTCAAAAAACTTGTTATATAATACAACATATTTACTACAAAAGAGTTTTCCATACTGCCTCATTACTATTAATAATGTCATCGTCCTGCATATCCACTTGAAATAGTTACAGTAGTAGAGACATTTGGTTACGTACTTAAATAGTAACATGTGGATAAAGGATAAATAGAAAAGTGAAATATAATTGATTTATCCTGATGTAGAGGGTATCAAATAATGGATTACAATTATACGCAGTTTTTTTTTAGGTTTGCTAATGAAGCTTATTCTACCGTTCTTATCGAAGTTGGACTTGTACAGAAAAAAAAAAGCTTTTTGACTACGGGCTACCTAATTTAATACTTTGTTCAAAGTACAGTATGATGATGTAATTTGAATCTTTTTTACGTATAATGAAAATGTTATATTGATAAAAGGCAATTGAAGAACAAAGTTTTAAAAAAACTAAAGAGAATTCATACTATTATTATGGGATCTCGGAAATAAATTGCTCCTAAATAGAAAATGCAGAAGTTTTTCTTTAAATAAAATATATATAACAACACATTTTATAAATAATTAAGGAATAACTTATCATTAATTTTTTCAATATGGGATTGAAAGAGTAAGTTCAATGATAAAAAGGAAGAGAATATTATAAAATGTCATGCCTAGAATAAAATAGACAAAAATCCTTATATTCTGCATTATAATAAGCCTGAGAAAGAAAAGCTGATAATCACATTTACCATGAAACTTTTTTTTTCCTTCTTTCTTACATAATCCGATTGTTGATTGATCTAGTTTAATGCAAACATTCTTTTTTACTGGTTAATTTCCTTATAAATGATATTGGTTCGTTAATTGTGTTACGTACACATCACATATACATATCATCACAAAATCGATTCCCTATATTTTTTGAGATATACAACTATTATAATCTGTATAAGATATTTTAAAATTTATTTTAATTTCTTTTTTATCTTTTTTTTTTCGTAAGAAAAAAAAATATTGGTAGTACGTAAAGTCATAATATAGAGTAATAATAAGTTAATTGATGTTAAATAATACTACAGGTATTTGGGGGGGGAAATATAAAGACAAAAAAAAAAGGGGGATGGAGAATAAGTAATATATTTATATCATATGTAAAAGAGAAATCGCAAACCAGTACGAAGAGTAAATAAAGATATAAAAAGAAAGTTTTTGTAATAGATTAAGGGAGGTAATAAGGAACCGGATAAAAAAAAAAGGATAAATAAAAAGGTGGATTAAATTATTATGTTGATTAAATAATTAATAATAATATTATGCTTTATCTTCGGCTTTTTCAGTAAAAGAACCTGCGTTGACTTTGTGGCCTGCAGCAGCGGCAGCAACTTCGGCACGTTTACGTTCGATTTCATCTCTGTGAGCTTCCAAATAAGATGCATAATCAAGTTTGGTAACAATGACAGGACCATGGAATACAACTTCCATTTCTTCCAATGACATACCCTTGGGTTCGGGAGCAAATAATATGACCCAGATCAACATGATAATACCAATAACAGCATAAATCAGATAAGTACCCCAGGTGATTGCATCCATCAAAACGGGAGTAACTTGACCAACGAGAATATTGGCACACCATAAAAGAGCAGAAGCAAAAGCGAAACCCTTGGAACGAATACGAAGAGGGAAAATTTCGGCAATGTAAATCCAGGCAACAGGAGCCCAAGTGGTACCATAAAAGGCGACAAAGATAAAGATGAAGGCAATGACAGCATTGGCAGCTTGAGGATTTTCACTCATGTTGACAACGTTCATAAGTTCGGCTTCACTGTATTCAGTGTAACCACAACCACCATATAATGCAGCCATCAAAATAAATCCAACACACATACCAGTGGAACCGATCACCATAAGTTTGACACGACCAATCTTGTCAACGAGCCACATACCGGGCAAACAAAAGAGAACCATGACAATATAGTTAATACCATTAGCCAAAAGTGACATGTTACCATCGAGACCGGCTTGTTTAAACATGAGAGGAGCATAGTACATGATAACGTTAGCACCCGTCAATTGTTGGAAAAGAGCAATCGAACATCCAACCCAAAGAACACGACTATTTGCCTTATCCTTAAGCATTGCCCAGTAGTTGCTGACAGCGATGTTGTTTTCAAGTTCAACGTTATCCTTAATTTCCTGCAATTCCATTAATACGTAAGGATGATCAAAATCGTTTTTACCATGAATCTTGGCAAGAACAGTATGTGCTTCTTCAATACGACCTTGTTCAACCAACCAACGAGGCGATCGAGGTAACACAAAGGGAGCAAAACAAAGAAGAATAGCAGGAGCGACTTGGACAAGATATGGAATACGCCATGACCAATCAGTTGTAATATAGTTAGTACCGAAACCAATCCAGCCAGACAAAAGCAGACCAGTATTGATCATAAGTTGTTGAAAACCGACAAGACGACCACGAATTTCTTTGGGAGCTAATTCAGCGTTGTACATTGGTGCTATAAATAAAAAAAAAATAATGTAAGAGCTTTTTGAATAAGATTTTCCAATTTCCAAAAAAGGGAGAAGAGTGTATCATGCGTATATGCATATATATACATTTAACTTTTCAAAAAAAAAAAAAAAAAAAAAAAAAAAAAGATCGATAACTTACACAACACTGAACAAGCACCAACACTTAATCCTGAAACAAAACGACCAACAAGTTGCATAGAGATATGTACAGAAGCAGTTTGAAGGACACCACCAACAATAAAAACAAGAGATGAAATAGCAATACTGTCACGACGACCCCATCTATCAGACATCCAACCAGCAATAATACAACCAATAACGGCACCAGTACCCATGAGTGAATTTAAGGCACCCTAGTAAAACAAAAGTGTATATATATATATATATATATATTAGGTTACTCCTATCTTTTTTCTTTGTTGATAAATTTATTATATTACTAAAAAAAAAGAAATCAAACTTACTCGAAGACCAGGTGTTAATGGAGCGAAATATTCTTGAAAAGGTTCCATAACCATGACACTACTAGTGACACCGAAATCATCTATTTGTTTTGCATAAGTTAGTTTTAATTTATACAATACGTATCATTGTTTAAGGGGGAGAATCAATTTCATATTTGAAACTTACAGCCAAAAAGGAAACCACCAAGCGCGGCAAATGCAGTATTACTATTTATTCGAGAATAAAAATAATAATTTTCAGTTGTTGTAAAAGAAATAATTAGTTATTATTCATTTTGGTGTTCGCTATTGTTATAACAAATACATATATAGAAAAACTGAAATAAGATGTATTTACAGGTAGAGGATAGCTCCAGCATCAGATTTGATATTGGGATCACCCTTCGCTTCTCTTACAGCGATAATAGGTGCCATTATTTGTCAAGTATTGAAAAAAAAATAGGTAGTAAAAAAAAATTGACAGATATTATAATTTAGATAAAAAAAAAAAAATATGACAAGAATTGTCCGTTATATATATACTCAAAAGCCCATTTTTTTTTTGTATGATGTCTGGGATCGATTTCTTCCGTAAGGAAGAAAATGGGGATTTTTTTTTTCTGCCTGTGGGGAAATCTTCTTTTCTCTTTAATGTTACCACCATCCTCACCCCCACACTCTCTCATCCTTCCCCGCGCTTGTTCGTGCGAACTCCGAGTTATATATTTTATTCTTTTATGCTTTCCCCCACAATTGAACCCATCTCTCCGCACTTTATTTTCAAAGAAAATATAATATTCACCAATAGTACTTGATTAAAAATCATCAGATCACAGTCAAGTTTCTTATATTTTTCAAAACGTTGGGCTTTAAAATCTACCGCGGATCCCATGTAATTTTTTTTTCTTGTTCTTAACTAAAACCACATGATCATATAATAGTACTTAGGTTGTCAGACTTCAGAAAAGTAAATATCATGCGGAATTATTTGGTACTTTTTGTTGCTTTATTTATTTCGTAAACTAAATAGAGAGAAATACTCCTTTTGGATTAACTTTATAAGAAGCAAAATGCATTATTCTTTTTCCTCTACGTGACTCTTTCATTTGTTCATTTTTTTCTTTATGAAATAGGAGATCATTAAATCACGATTATAAATATTAATGTAAAACCAATTCATATCTTACTCTCTTTTTTTTTGTTTTTTTGTTTGTTTTTTCAAATATATTCCATAGTGTGAGTGAAATATGCCAGTATAAATAAAGATTTGGAAAAGACCAACTCGCTTAACGGGGAAATTATCTCCAAAAAGTGTTATTTCCCCGTTATATGGAATACAAATTTGGAGAAAGAAAAACGTCGATTGGATGGAAATTTCCGGTCAGTTTACTCTTTCGTTTAAAGGTCGGATCAAAAAAAAAAACAGAGAGACAAAAAAACCATGACATTTAACATTTTTTCTTACAAAGTCTTGAGAAAGGAAACGACATCATGACAAAACTTATTTATATAGTAGCTATAACTCTATAGTAATTTCTATTTATTATAACATCAATCTTATTATTATTATTCTAGTTGAATTCCATTCAATAATAAAAAGTGATTCGGCTGACACCGATAATATGTGAAATTAAAACAAAGATCATTTATTGATTATACTACATAAAATAATCAATTAATAGTTCTTAAAAAGTGTGAAAATGACATGATCCCTGTTATTCACACACACCACATCACACAACAAAAATAAATGATAATAATATACAGAACACAGCCATTCACTACTATTAGGTTACACACGTAACTATACTTTTTTGTGCTTTTTTTTATGCTGTTTATCTGCTGACGATTTTATTCATTGATCTAATGATTCTAGTTATATAAACATTAATAATCACAACATTAACAATTAAAAATAAAAACTGACATAATGGAATTCGGAGGAGGTTCAGTAACCCCATCACTTTCAAAGAAAAACGAGGGGTTGTTTTTAGGGATTGAACTCATTAAGTCTGGTTGTTCTACAAGAAAATACCAAAATTGTCCTTGTGTAACATTTTCGGTTGCTTGTGACAAAGCTGAATAAGAAACCTTTCAAATACACTCAATGTGTGTGAAAGTAATAATATAATAATCTGTTACAAGATTTTTCTTATTTTTAGGCGAACCAGTACTGACTTTATAGTACAAATATACACAAAATCCACCAATACCTAAATTGATCCATCACGTTTAAAATTGGAAAAGTATAGCCGCCTAAACCTAGAAAAAACCCTGTATAAGGTTTTCAAAATCACATTTCATCTTGATACGTAAACGAAGGTTACGTGTTATATAACATAATATTAAAGCTTAATACATATATATTTATTAATCAGATACTTAAATCGACAAAGAAAATAAGAGACTACGTATATAATATAATATTTATCTGTTGTAAAGTTTTCAAAGTATAAAGTGGCATTTACTGCCGCTGTCCTAATAAAATTTGGTGCATAATTACATCATGTTCCTTTTTTTTTGTAAAAAAAAAAAAGTTATAACTCCTTTACTATCATTATATAGTAGCATCTTTGTCACTTTCTTTACGACCGTGTTACCTTTATAACCTTGTATATTTCATTCTTTTTTCTTTTTTTTACATGGATCTCTTTTGTTTTGTTTTTTTGCGGCTATACCACATGGAATAAGGATTTATGCCTTATATAATTTATTTCCCGGTGAGACTTCTCATATAATCAAAAAGTTCAAAGAGTTTTGAACCAACCATTTTTTTTTTTTTACTTTTTGGGTGAGAATATTGCTACAATTGTAAAAGAAAAATTTTATCCATGCTAGACATTTATTTATCATTGGGATGCGGTCTATTGATGCTGTTTTATATATATATATATAAAGTCTAGCGCATTTACGTCTTTTGACATCTTGTGCCGCGGAATATCTATCCTTTTTACGTAATTATGTTTTTTTTTGTAGGAAACGGAGAGGGCCCTTTTTCTTTTTGTAGAAGAAAATTTACTACCCTTGAGAGATGATGAATACTTGGTTTTTTAATTGAAGTAGCTACTATTTATAATAACAGTGGTAATAATAGTAATGATAATAATAGTATATATAAAATATAGCTGTAATAATGGCCTTCTTGATCTGTTTGTTTTACATATGTAACTATTCTAATTTATTCTGTTAACTAAATATCTATTACTAGATCCAAGAAACCTTATATTTACTCCGCATGTTTAATTATGTTTCTTCTGCTTCTTTCTCTTTGGAACGGCGTTTTAATAACGTAATCAATAGAAACAATGGATTTGGGAAACCACCTTCTTTACAAACCTTCAATTCTAAGTGGAAAACTATAGATTTATAGGGAAATAAAAAGAATCATTTTATTCTAATAATGAATAAAGAACATTTTCTTTTGAATGAAGAGGATTATTTATGACTCCAAAAAAAAAAGCGCTACATCGCATCTTCCAATATAAATAAAAATACATATATTATTAGCCTTGAAGATCACTAAACTCACATTGATAGAAAATATTCCTTGAGTTATTCAATTCAAATCAAGTTTCATTAATGTTTTGTTTGCCGAATACGTACATAGATAAATATTGTGTTCTCATTATATAATAGTTAGGGCAACAATTGGGTTTAGTATGTTGCTCAATTGATCATCCTGTTATATGGTATAGTCTACCGTCGTTGATCGTCCTGGGAGTTAAGTTGATGGTGATCACGCAGTGGCCAAAAAAAAAACTCATTTGACGCATATTTACGTATATTTTGTACTTTTGTAGTAAATTCTCCTATTTATTCTCCAAAAGTTGAAAAACCTTATTCATTTTTATTGTATGCAAACTTTTCATATATGTACTGTAGTATAGTTTTGGTATTATTATTACTATTATTAACTTTAAGCAACGTGATGTATTATATAATGCCCTCCTTTTTCAATTTAATATGGGTTCTGCGCAGTATACCTTTAAAGTAATATAACAATATTAAAAAAAAAGGTACTGAAATAGTGCGTTCATCAAAACAGGTCATATCCCAGTTTTTAGTTAGATTTTATGATCTAATAGCTAATAAATCGGTAGTGATATTGTATAATAGTTATGATAATAAAACTTCAATAACAATCCAATGGTTCTATACAAAAATTATATTATATTTAATATTTTTTTGGGTAGCAGCAATGGCAACCATGACAACCCCACACATCAAACAAACCTATTTTAGTAAACAACATTATGCAGCCAATCAGAGGCGTTATTTACAAGCCACTGCTTCCATACAATTCTATCACGGAGTGAGAGACCAGGCCCGTTTCTTAGTTTACCGCACGCGAAAGAAAAGGTTACATATAAAAAAAAAATAAAGCATGTTTCGCACCCCAGCAACACGACTTCTTCAACGAGCAGCAAGACGTGGGTACTCCACAGAAACCACTGACAAAACTTTAAAAGCAACACATAAGCTTGCAGAAGAAGCATTAGCACAAAAGACAGGTGGTGCTAGTGCTAGCAGCAGTCGTAAAGCAACATTACCAAAAGGTGACAAGAAGCCTTCTAAGGGTGCAAATGAAAAAGATAGCCATTGGAAAGCATATGCACTAGGTGGTGGTGCTCTTACTGGTGGTGTACTTGGCACACTCTTCTACTATGGTAATTTTGTAACCGACCTATTTTATTTTATTTTGTCTAAAGTTGTCAGAAAGGATAATACTTAGTTAATCAATTTTTATTGTGTTTTAATTTTCTTTCTTCCAGGACGTCCATTCGACGATGGTCGTGACGACAAGGTATATATACATTCATTGGCAACATGAATTAAATGATATCAAATCGATAAAGTTACTAACGTATAGTGAAAATTCCTAATAGTATGCCAACGAAGATCCTTTTTCAGCTGCTTACCACCGTTGTGTCGATCGTTATAGTGAATTCCAACAGGTAGTTTTCTTTGTTTTGTGGTTGAGGAGGTTTAGGGGAGAGGGTATAGTTGAATACAATGAATTATAGCTCCTAACCTTATTTTTTTTCTTCATCTTTTTTTTTATTAAAAGAAAATGCATGAACCTATGTGGAAAACATTACTTCCTGATCCTCTTCCAGAACCATATCAACGTCCTTATACCTTGGTGATTAACTTGGATGATACATTGGTGCACTCGACTTGGGATGTAAGGAATTCTTTCAAGCTGAATGAAAAGGGGTGGAGGAAATTTGAATTATACTATCTGGTTTAGAAAAAATTGGATCTAATGGATGGAATAAATACAATGCTATTTTTTTTTTATTTAGAGCAAACATGGATGGCGTCATGCCAAACGACCTGGTGTCGATTACTTCTTAGCCTATTTGTCTCAATTCTTTGAAATTGTCATCTTTACTTCTCAAACATCAATGGTAAGAGAACAGGAAGCAGAAGGAAAAAAAAAAAACTGAAGCCAGATTATAATATTAATGCTGGATATATATATATATAGAACGCGCAACCTATTCTCGACTCTCTCGACCCTTATCAATATGCCATGTACAGACTTTATCGTGAATCGACTCGTTATGTTGATGGAAAATACGTGAAGGATTTGTCTCACTTGAACCGTGATATGAGTAAGGTTATTATTATGGACTCCAACCCAGACGCATACTCTATGCAACCCGAAAACGGCATTCCATTACGACCATTCACTGGCAAACCTAATGATCAAGGACTTTTGGAATATATTCCTTTCTTGGAAGGTAAAGCAGAAAAAAAAAGGCAGTGAAATATTTATATGTATGTAGAATAGCTAGATAGCTAATCGATTCTATTACGAAATTTGATAACTTGAAAATATCAACGACAATATAGGTATTGCATTATTCAATGTGCCCGATGTTCGACCTGTCTTGAAGGCTATGGAAGGTGGTTATCTTCCTCAAAAATGGGCAGAGTGGGAGAAAAAATACAATGATCAACATAGATTAGAATGGGAACAAGAGCGAACATCGAAGCCTCGTAATCTTGGCTCTTTGTTAACTGGCGGTGGTGCTCCCGCTGGTCAAGATGCTCAACAAGGACCACCTCCTACTCAACTTGAACAAATGAGAAAGCAGATTCGTGAAACTTTCTCTGCTGAACATGGTCAAATGAGACAACAACAAGATGAAATGATGAAGAAGGAAATGGAAGCACAAAAAGAAAAAATGAAGGATATGAAGATGACTGTATGGGATTTGATGTCTCAAGTATCTTCGGTAAGTTGGGGTGGGAGGGGGAGAGGGTTAGATGATTGATTGTGTTGAATTAGAATAAGGGGACAAGAATTATTAAATTAACTTGATAAACTATATTTTTAATAGGGTCAACCTGTTGTTCCACCACCTGGAAGTGATAACCAACAACAACCCCAGCAACCTCAACAATAAACAAAAGAAAAAAAAATTATGTAGAAAATAAATTAATATTTTGAAAATAGAACATTTTTCTTTTTTTTTATTATTATTTTGGTTATTACTTTGCTGAACAGAGAGAGAGAGAGAGAGAGAGAGAGAAAATATATATACTACATCGTCTGTCTATTATGATACATGATATTTACCATTATTATCATTCTCTATCTTTTTAATTTGTACACTGTATTATTTAGTGATAGTCTATTATTACTAATATTTAAAAAAAAAATTAAAACTACAGTAATAGTAAGTCATTTTAAGCGTAATTCAATTGACATTAAATCTATGAGCTACGCAGCAGAAGAAGTAGACATTATACAACAAGGGAGATGCTTTAATTAATTTTAGACTTAGTGATATATTAGATTTATAATATAAACCACAACATAATAATGTATGATATACAATTTACGATGGTTTATTGCTAGGAAGTGATAAACATTTTAGAAACACTCATTCTATACGTACGTAAGACAAATATAGGAAAATTAATCGATTTAAAGTTTACTATTTATGAGAGCGAAAGGGTGCTATTTGGTATTAGAATTAATTGAGGGATGCATTTATGTGGGAGGAAAGGGGAAGAAAATCGTTGTATCCAGTTTATTTCTCTTTTTTTTTAAAAAAAAAAAAGTACGTCAAACAAAAAAGCACTACTGCATAGGGGATCGAATACTATGGAAGGAGATTACCATGAACTAATACTTTAAATAATAATAATAATACTAAAGAAGGAATGGGAAAGAAGGGGGGGAAAGGGGAGGATGTATTTATGTGGCTGATAAAAAAAGGTTGTATCTGACTAAGTTTCGAAAATGAAGAAAATTTATTTACAATAATTATTATAACACTTAACATGACGAACGATGCATGTCATAATGTTGATGTTTTTGAGAAGATCGCAGTGAGTCCACTGTAACAATTGATGGGCGACGTGCTTCTATACAAGATATATCATCAGCTCCAGGTGTTGAGGAAGGAGGTGATGAATAACGATTTTTATGCTTACCACCAATAGGATGATAATCTTTATTACTTGCTATTGCTCTAGATGGGAAATTATTACTGGATGCCGAAAAATAGCCAAATGATGATGCTGAAGCAACGGAGTGACGATAATTATAATTATGTTGACCGGATAATGGACGTTGGATATAATTATTAGGTAGTGATGTAGTAGGTGATGCTGGAGATATTGGTAATGCTGAATTATTTAAATCTAGTGGAGGTAGTGCTCCACTTGAAGTATCTGTAGGATTGTATTGATAATTTGAAAATCCCCATGATATACGCTTATCTTGTTGCTGCTGGTATAATGCTGTTGGTGGGAAATGTGGAGAAGATGATAATGATTGTGTTAATGGTAACTGTTGCGTTGTTGGAGATCCAGAAGAGGAAAATAAGCCTGAAAAACGACCAGAGGATGCTTTATTGTTGGAATCTGCATAATCTGTTTTTGAATTAGATGGTGTTGCTGTATTATCGAATAAGTCAATTCTATCTATTTGCGGTACCATAGGTAACATGGGTGCTAATTGAGAATAATTCATGCTACTGCTGTTATAGTAAGGAGAAGTAGAAGTGCTGTGACTATTGATATAGTTATTATAAGGACTACTATAATCTGTTGTAGTAGTCGGTGAATAATTTGATTCGTTATAATTAGATGAAAGTTGGTTTCCATTACCCGCACTGTAATAATAATCGGTAGATGAGGGTTGACTATCAAATGAAACATCCGATCGTGGTTGATAGTAAGGGTTTTGATGTGATACGATCGACCCATTTCGCGGAGGAGGGGGTACGATTGGCAAAGTGCATGAACGGAGCGATGGTGGAGGTTCTGGGATATATCGACCCCATTTCGGCTCTTTTGCAGGAGCGACTGACACAGAATTAGATTTGATGTCTGATTTCTTAGCCCATATGACAAGACACGCTAACATAATCCATAATACACAAGCAACTACAGCACCGAACCATGTTCCATCTGATAAAAGACATCTGTCAAGTAGTAAAAGTTTTATATTTTAGTCTCATTTATTTTTCACTTTTGGATTTTCCCTCGCTCAAAAAAAAAAACCAAACTTGAACTTGCTCCCCCCCGTCTTTTTTTTTTTTTTTTTGGCCTGCTCTTCTTCACAAAAATAAGAAATACGAACCGTTGATAGAGCAAGGGATATTGTTGATCCACGGATTGAGAATCCAATACAACACAAGATTGAAATAACTTTGTATGAGGACGGTCAAAGCTAACGGTCCCTGCTGTCCACGGTTCCGGTCCGTCAACAAAAAGATCAGTTACAAGTGAGATTATTAGTGGGAGTGCGTTCAGTATGCCGAGGTATCTGTCACCTTGTTGTTTATAACCTCGTTTGCAGCAACCTGCATTCACGCAAACAAAAACTCCGCTTATCGTTGAAATTGAGAGACCAATATACCATAAAAGATACTGCATTGAATGATGTAAAAGGAATGTTAGCTAAGAGTTGTAAATCCGCTTATCGTATAGTTTTTTTTTTTTATATAAATTTCATACCTGCCAATGACCTGCGCTAGTCCATGTGGGTATCTTTGTCTAGAGGAATTATTAGGTTATTGTGGTTATTGTGGTTATTTGAATATTATTGATCTCTTGATATATGCTTTTTTCATGTAATATTTTACCTTGCTTTGATATTCTGATAGTAATATGCATTGTATTATATGACATATAAGTGTAATTAAACTGACAATAAGCACTAGAAAGCGCACAGTATTAATGAAATGAATAACACGCATATCGAAAAGGATTCCTTATTATCAAAAATAATTAACTGACAGGTGATAATAATAGTATTAATATATATATGATAGCGGTAACAAGAACAATAATGTGATTTAATATAGAATATAATATTTTTGTATAGTATTAAAGCATGTAACTAACAGAATATAACAAATGTAAAGAAGAAAAAGCGTAAAAGAAAAATAAAATAAAAGCAAAATGACTTTTTTTTTTCTCTTTCTCTTGTGCAGAATATATTGAATGAGTAGGTAGTAATGGTATAAGTTATAATCATATGTATATATTAGTATATGCAACTGTTTTAGGGAGTGTTCGGAAGCAAGAGAAAAAACACGGCAGAAGATGTAAATATAATATTATGGTAAAGGGGTCTTTAAACAAGACAGACTCCCTTTCCACACTTCTTTGCATATGTAAAACAACAGAATACCCCTTTTCTTTTTCTCTTCTTTTTACTTCATTATAATCTATCAAACCATAAAATTTCAGAATTATGATATTGGTTGTTGCTAGATCTAATAACAACATATGATATTGCATTTTTGTTTAGCTTTTTCAATGTATTTCATAAAAATTTCTCCTTCTTTTTTTATTGTTTTTTCTCTATAATCTTTATTTTGAAATAGAATTCACAGAAAAAGAATGTAATAAAATATACTAACAATATTTACATGCAAAGATGGATCCTATATATATTACTATAATTCTTCGGATTCAACAACTAATCCACATTCTTGACAAGTTTCAATTGTTTCACCTGTCTCTGGATCTTCTTCAGGTGATCCAAACACATGCTTATGAGGGCCTTGCTGCCTTTTTCTTTCCCAAGTACTTGTCATCGTTCTTCTCCTTAGGTCTATAAAGTTTGTTATTATTCTGTACAAATCCTATACAGACCCTATCCTCCTTAAAAGAAAAAGCTTCTTCCTTTCTTGACAAAATAAAAAAAAATCACACTATTTTTCTTTTTACTTACCAGCTAATTTTTCTTTAAATTTCTTATCTTTTTTATCTTTCTTTTGTGCTTCTCGTCTTTCATATTCTGCATCCAGACCTTCTTCACTTCCCCACTTTTTGAATGCGTATTCTTCCACCTGTGTTTTTTTTTAAAAAAAAAAACAAGGGGAAGTAATGAATACACAATGACGTCGATTTAAATCACATTTATTCTTTAGATTTTTTTTTTACATACCATTTCACGAACATATAACATCATATTGTTCCAGGTAGACTTTCTCGGATTAGGTTTTGACCAGTGAGGAAGTAATTCAGTATCTCGTAATTCAGCTATATACATATAAAAACTGAAATATGAGCTTTATTTTATCACAACATAAATGGTTATCATAGCAACAAAATAACTTACGATCTGTCAATAAGTAATCCTGCCAAAAAAAAATTGTCAGCTACAACAACATACAGTTTCAATTTCATTCGCCCACGCTTATACTAACCTCCCTTGCTTCAGTTTTGGTAATTAAACTATATCGCTCTGGAAACTTTTCTTTGCAACCATTACAAACCGATAATTTGAATACTTGAAAAAATATAGGATCAACATCCATGCTACCACAATCTCGACATTTTGGATTCTCTGATGGATCGGCAGAAATCGCTATAATTTTTTATACATATTAAAAAGATATCATGTAGTTTGATTTTACTTTTCCTCTCTTCTTTGTTTTACAAAAATATATTATGAATATTATATACATACGAATAAATGGCGAAAGTTTAGTTGCTTGTTCTTTTCGTTCTCGAATCAATTGATCCTCTTTCGTTTCTTCAACAAGATAACCACCTTTAGAATCAACCATAGTACTTAAATCATATTCATAATATTTTGTCCACTGTTTTCGTTTCGGTAATGGTTTCTGATCATTATTGTTTTCAGATTCTAAATCGTCATGTTTTCTTTTGGATTTTAACTTTTTAAGAGCATTTGCTTTGTTTTCTTCAATGCGTTTCTTTTGTTCAAGAGATAATGAACTACTGCTATTACTAGCATCATTATTATTGTTTAAAGTTGCCATAATGTTTGTTTATTTATAATATAGTAATTTAGGGTGAGCAATAAAAAAAAAAAAAAAAGTAATATGCGAAAAGAAAAAAGGCAATTTTTTTTTTGTTTTACAGCATGAATTTGATAAAGGTTCGACCGCCGCAGCAAAGCAGCAGTAGAAAAGAAGATGGAGGAAGGAAGTGTTTCACTATTTCTATACTAAGAAGAATGAAGGAGTGTTTTTTTTATGCAGCTTTAGCTTTGCGCGAAGCTTCAAAGTAATTTTCCAAAGAACCCTTGTTAGGAACATACTTGATATAATTTCCATCATGGTGAACCGTGCCTTCTCGGCGAGCCTTGATATAGTCTTCTTGAGTCAAGTCAGTGAATCCCCATTTCCGTGAAACAACAATCTTTTGCTTTCCAGGGAATTTGTATTTAGAACGGCGTAAAGCTTCGATTACAGTTGCCTTGTTAGCCTCTCTGGAACGAATGGAGAAAACAATTTGACCAATATTCACACGAGCAACCACGCCTATAATAATGATAATAATTATTAAAAGTTATGTTAAAAAAAACGAGTCTAACAAATTACTTCTTTTTTTTTTCAAAAAGTACATTTTTTTTATTAAACATTTATTACTTACCAGCAGGCTTTCCAAATGCTTTACGCATACCGGTTTGCAATCTAGAAAATAAAATATTATGTGAGAAGATCGAACTTTATCAAAAGAAAAAACTAGCTACGCGGATTTTAAGAAGGAATAAGGTCTATACGAATATATAATATTTACCTATCTGCACCGGCACATGAAAGCATCTTATTGATACGAACTACGTGGAATGGATGAACTCGTACACGCATATGGAATGAATCTTTACCAGCAGTTTTAACCATATATTTATTAGCGGCAATACGTCCAGCTTCAAGCGCTTCAGAAGAAAGTTGTTCATATTCCATCGATACTAAGTGAACACACAAGGGAAAGTCATCTACAGATGCCTTCTTACGACCTAAATCGTAGATTCTGATTCTGGGGTCAGGGACACCTATTGTTGTTGAAACAAATGCTCATATTAGTTATTTGCAATATATACATTTACTTGTCTCATTTTCATAATTCAAAATAATGAGATTCTACTCTTTTGTTATTAATGTATATTACATACCTCTGTTGTATCGACTTTTTGGATAAGGTTTGTTTTTACAATAACGGTAACAGCGAGCAGGTCTTCTTCCCATGTTTATTTCTATAATTTGATTTTATTTGTTATTTATCATTCTTTTTAAAAACTCCCAACTCTTCAACCATTACTGGTTTTTCAAAAGATAAATAAATAAATTGTTGTTTAATTTTACAACATTATCAGACTTACAAATTTATAAAACGCAAGTAAAGAGAAGAAATAATACAAATAAAAAGTAATATAGAATAATTTTATTCACTCGAAAACTGGTTGTTTATATAGACAAAACATTACTTTATTTTTTATTATCGGTCTCATGTTCACGTGACTACAGGTCATCCTTTTCGTTCTTTTTGTTTCTTTTAAAGCTTCTTTAATGTTTGATCGCGCATTTGGAAGAGCACATACAAGCGCGATGAAATGTAATCCTATTAAGGTAATAATTTTTCAATAAGCGGTGTATGTTCCTCTTCTTTGCTTCTGTAGCACAGGAAAAGAAAATATATCTTCCAAATCAAACCTTTGACTACCTTCCTTTTATGCACAAATATAGAGAAGATGGTATGTTCTGTAACGAAATAATTAACTGACTGACTATGACGTATTTTATGATTTCTAATGATGATGAAATTGTATATTAAAATAAATCTGGGTCTCAGCAATGTTGGGGTTGTTGTCGTAAGAGGATGTTTTTATCTATATGTGGAATAAAATATATATTTACTTATAGTGTATAATACATTACAATGATGTAACGATTGTATAGAACCACTCTACAATTCACTCTTCTTTTTTTTTTATGAAACAAAAAATGACAAAGAACTCCAAAGAAACTGGTGGGTTGATTTGCCTTGTGAAACATATATTTTCTACATTTTATGCATAAGACTATATCTTTTGCAGTCACCAAATTTCTCTGCTTTCATGCGTATACAAAGCAACAACTCACACTAATTATTAATTGACCACTTTCCGATACACTAAGAAATGTAATTTAGAGTGTAACAAAAAAAAAAAAAAAAAACCAGCATGCAACACAGATCCAAAACCACGTGAGGTTCTAACATAACTCAGGCACCGTTTTACTTGTGTTCTCAAAATTAAACAATGCTAACCTAGATCTTCCGGAAACTTATTGTTGTCAAACAAAAGCTATTAAAAAAATTCAAGAGTAATATCCCACTATCTCCTTCATTCCTTTCCCATTCAAATAAACAAAAGCGCGCAAAAACCAAAAATAAAATAAAATCGATAACAAGGCAATATCGTCATCTTTTTCTTATTGACAGTAATTCACACACATTGCAATGTTCAATATAAAATCCCAATCACACCCATTTTGTTTTTTTTTGCATTAAAAGTATTTTTCAATTTTTGTTCGAAACAAAACAAAAAAAAGAACCCTTTTTTATTTTCGTGTATAAAAAAACAAAATCAAAGGTAAATCATGAAAAGAAAGTTTATTCGCGACGGCCACGACCTAAATAAAATAATTATATATATCAATATGATTAGTTTATAATTCCTTTCCTTTTAAATTACAAACTCAAAATAAGTAAATATATCAAAAGTAACTTACCGAAACCACCACGGAATTCGGGCTTGAAGTCACCGTCAGCACCTTCCTTGCGGCGGTAGCCATCACGGTCACCACGGGGACCACGGCCACCTTCACGACCTTCACCGACTATTTTAAGTAATAATTCACAACATCAGTTAGCTATCATATACATTCTTTTGATAATCCCTTCCCTATTCATAATACAATTCCAATTATAACTTACAGGCACGACGAGGAGCAGCGGGGCGAGCAGTCTTCTTCAAAGTAGCAGGGACAATCTCTTGGGGCAAGTGAAGGTCTAAATAAACAACAATTATGTTAGAAATGGTATTCGGAAATGTCGTAAAAATGAAATATATATTTTGATAAAGCTTTTCTTACATTCACGGAGATAGTCGATACCCTCATCGGTGAGGGTATAGTAGTAGTACTGCCACGAGAATTGGGTCTTGACCAAACCCTTGGAGGTCAAAGATTGCATCATCTTGATGACCTCAAGGTTGGGAACATCAACATCAGGATGCTTGGCAAGGTTGTAGTCCTTGGCGGCAACCATAGCACCGTCTAATAAATATATATATAAAAAAAAATGTTGACAAAATGTATTCGCTCAGTACATGAAAAAAAAAAATCGTTTTCGTTTTTTGGCGTTATGTTGGGAATGTGGTGTTTAGGTTGTTGTTGAATTGGCAAGTTATTTACCCTTGAAGAGCGTCTCGTAGATGAGCTTTCTGTTTTGCTTCTGAACAAGCATGGTGCTAAATTTTTAAAATTAAGACAATGAGAAAAAAAAATTACATGTATATATGAGTTAGATATGATTCAATCCATCCATCCATTCATTTATATAAAGTATCCATTCATCCATCCATCTTGTTTTTCCGTCACTTCATCTCATATTATTATTTGAGAACTATTCATTTCTCTTCTCTCCATCCCCATAATTATCAGCGTACTACTTACAACGCGTGTGGAAAGAGGAGGATTCACTGGCCTTTGGTGAACAACACCGATATCGACACCTGTTGCACGTCTCCAAATTTGGAAAAATTTACTCCGATTTTGGGTTGTCCTAGCAACGACGGATAGATTAAGCTCCTTCATGCTTTCTCATAACAACCACATTTACTATACACTTTTTTTTTTTTTCCAAAAAAAAAAAGACATATTTTATTTGATATAAATTCTCATTTTATTACAAAAATAAAAAATACAAAAAGTTTTTATTATGAAAGCATATCATTACCCAAAGCAGCCATAGTTATATTATAAATCACCATAAATATTACTCCAATAGTAAGTAAACTACATGCTATAACTGCAACAAAGAATGGATTCAACCAGGGTCTTGGTTTAAATGCCATAAAATAAACACGGTCCTCTCCGATTACTTGTTGTTCTTCTTGTTGTTCACATTGGATGCTTACTTTGATATCGCTGTGATTTTTTACGTCACTACCACCATCCACGATAACGGAGGAAGCAATAGGTGGATTACGTAAAGATAAATTGCTATTGATCCATAAAGATCCTCTGGGTGATTGATCTTCTTCTTTATTTTGTGAAGAAGGTGTAATACCTAATCCTTGTGCAGATCCAACAGCTGTTGTTGCCAACGTACTTCGAGGCGATGATTCGATTGGTGGTGGTACTGTGAGAGCATTATTGAGTGACCCTTGTATAGACGGTGGTCTTTGAGATGATGGCGAATTGGGTATAAGTGTTCCATTTGGTAGTGGGGGTGGATTAACAACAAGTAAAGACGGTGGTGGCTCTTCTAAAATAATAGGTGGCGCCGGTGATGCTTCATACCTCGACCGCGGGGACCTTGGTGACAGCTGTGATCGAGGAGAAAGTGGTGATCGTAGAATGGATCGTGGTGTACTACTGTATATAGCAGATTGTCGACTTATGCGTGATACTCGACGAATTTCGGATGTTCTACCTCGTATGGCTGATTCTTCGAGATGATGCATAGTAACATCAGTAGGTTCTTCTGGAACTTTTTCAGTGGAATCTTCTTCGATTACGCTTCCTTGAAACTTTCGCGAGACAAAGTAAAGTACAAAAGGTATTATATAGTTTGTGCTCTATAATAATTAAAGTTGATAGATAATGTGAGCAAAGTATATTATATACACTTTCGGTTTTATACTTGAGGAAAATAATATATTTTATACCGATTGGAAAAAGAGACTAATCCAGTTCTGAATGGTATTCATCCAATCTTTGTTCATTAATGGACTAAAAAGTAATAAAAAAAAAGTGGTATAACAAGTCAGTATATATATATATGTTTCATAATAATAAGGTTTTTTATTTTGATAATTATTTTCTAAAGTAGAAGTCTAGAAAATGTAATTTAAAAGAATATATTCTTACATGCAAATTATCCAAGGGAGAATATTAGACCAGAAGGTAGCCCAACGTTTACCACATAAATCACCACGTAATAAGTTACATCGAATAACAATAACAAATACAGGAATAGACGAGATTAATGCAGCGATAGGGAATAAGTATGTAGTAACTTTGGATGCTACAGTACTTTCATTAGCAAGAAGGGTTAGAACATTATCAGACATTGTCATAGGGAAAGCCATTGCGCCGAATACGCCTAAATAACAATGACGGTTATTTATTATTGCATATATGTTTTTTCCGATTCATCATGCAGTGCTTATTTTTAAGTTTTAATAAAAAAAAAACTCACCAAGAAGAATGTAAATTAAAGCTGTAATGATAATAGACCAAGTAATACAAGAGTGTATGCATACGTCTGGATTGATACTATTGACCCACGTGGGTACCTAGATATTGATCAAATACCAGTTAGTACGTATGTATTCTAAACACTTGAAAAAAATCCAATCCTGTTGCTCGACAATTATTATACCTACCGTGGTCACATAACTAAAATTAAAAATAATAATACCCATGACCATACCAGAACTAGGTCCAGTAACTGGTAAACGTTCTGTAACTAGCCCTTCTTGACAAAAAGCAACAACCCATTGAATTGTAACAACAGTCATGATAAGTAAAGAAGTAATCATCACACCCATATTATCAACCAAATCAAAGAAACCTAATGGCATCACCATTGCCATTGTCAAAAGAAAGCCAAATGTGAAAATAAAGTAATCATCCTCGTTGAAAGGTGAAGCTGTCGATGAATTGCCTTGGCCTACACAAACCCATCCTCCAGGGTAAATATTAAGGCCGCATGTACCTTTAAATAAGGTAATAATCAAATTATCCATTGTCTAAACATTTACAATTGTTATTATCAAGAATTAGATTAATTAGCACAAGAAAACATTTTATTACACTACACTTATTTTTTCTACATATTTACTTGTGCCGATATAACAATGGATGCGATGATGACAGCTTGAAGTGCAATGTATAGAATAATTTGAAAAAAATAATGATATCTTTTTCCCAATAATAATTGAGCTACAGTGGTAAATTCAATTTGAGCCTATAAGTATTACCAAAATATGTGGCGCATTAACAGGTAAATTAAATATGTCAAGGTTTTAAGTCAGTGGCAGAAAAATAAACTATTAATAAGCCTCTTTTTTTTTTTACCTGGAATTTTTCATTTCCTCGAATGCTAGAAAGAACTTCACATATAAATAATGAAGCGACCCCTGACAGGTAAGCAATTACAAGAAGTACAACAGTCGGTGCAAGCCATCCGGCCTAAATCAGATAATAAAAAGAGTAATACGTATTGTCAATTAATCAAAAATGAACTCTGATAGTCATTACAGAACTATAGATCTCTTGCTAATAAATACGTAGTATAGTTGGAAAGAAATTGACGCGTACGAAAAGGATATCTTGTTGATATCATTACCTGTTGATATAAAGGCGGTATCATAGGAAGTCCTGGTCCTAGATATAATAAACATTTTACTCGTATAAGTACACTTACTGATTGTTGTATACATCATCTATTGAAAATGTTGGGACAATTCAGATACGTTACGTACCGGTCATAGACATCACAAGTAAAGCGATACTTCCAAGTGTTCCAACTCCTTTTTGGTTCTCTCCCGCCATATTTTTGTGAGTATTAATAAAGAAAAAAAGAGAAGAAAAAAGAATTTATTCAACGAAATACAATTAAAAAAGAATGAAATAAAAAGATGAATAGAAAAAAAAGTAATAAACAATTATACAATTATAAACAACACTTTATAAACACACCTGACTTTTTTGCTTATTGTTTTGATGAACATGGTTTTTATACTTTCTGAAATACGTAATAAAAAAAAGTAATTAACATTGGTGCTAACAGAAAGGAGAAATCAGATTTATGTTTCAAAATTATTATAGAAAAATATACAATTGTTAGCCCAATGAAGCATTGCAGTTCTATAATTGCTACTACTATTTTTTAAAAAGATAATAATATGAGGATAGCTTATTTTTTTTTTTTTTTGATTATGCATAAAGCACTAGATAAAAAAAGAGAATTTATTTTTTTCTTCAAAAAGAATAATCTTTTTAGTACTTTCCAAGCAATCATTCTTTTTTTTTAAAAAAAAAAAAAAGTTATAAAAGTATTGAAGCAAAAGTGATCTTGTTATATATAATTGTAATTATGTTACCATAACGATAACTCTTCGTTCACATTAGATAACACATATGATTATAAATATTTAGCTTGCAAACTTTTTTTTTCAAATATTCTATTTCTTATTATTGTTACTAATAAAAAGGAGTTGTATTACCTTATAATAAAATAAACTGGTATGAAAACAAATTCTCAAAAATAATGAAAAAACCCCATGTGGGGACATCTAGATTACAACAGATATTATTTGAGTTCGAGAAAGGAATAAAAGGTACACATGGTACAAGGCCAAGTTACCCGATTAAGGTATCAGTTTGTAGCACTAAAAAGATATGAAACAAAACCGGGTATCACATACACTCAATCTTTCAATTCCTTCTTTTCTCCGACGTGTGCCGCCTGATGGATGACCACAATCAAAACAAACATGCATTAAAACAAGATGTTATCCAAGTATCATGTATATAAAAAATTAGAACGTGGATTGTAGTATATTTATATTATCATGAACAAATCAACTCTAAAAGAATTTCTCCTTATTAAGCTTTGATGAACATAAATGAAAGAAATGAATAAAAAATATTTTGACTAATAACCTCCTCATTTTACCCCTCTCTTTTCTACACTTTTTTTTATAAAGTATATAGACAACATCGAAAATAAATACCATAAAAAGAGTTTAGCCGAGTAACTTTTTTTTCAATACGCCATTCTACATATTCTTTTCGAGTAACGATCAACAATGAGCACGTTGCTTTAAAAATAGAAAATAGTTTCGATGTTTTCCATTACATTTAGAGAGAAGCGTGAGTGACAGTTTTCTATGTGTTACGCGTAACATTTATATAGTATGTTAGTCCACACAATATCATTTTTTCTGTTTAGCATGACCATTGTAGTTTTAAATATTTTATTAAGTACTGCTTGCATTATTCTTGAATAAATTACTCGTTTAATCATTCTCCTCGGCCATAAATACCACTCATGACAAGCCGTGGATCCGACCCACCATAAAAAATCCCCACTTCAGTCAGAATACTATTGGTACTATTACTATTATAATAAAATGAAAAGATCATTATAAGTTGTAGCCTCAAAACGATCGGGATATCAGCGTGAAAATATATAACATCAAGGAATTTTGTTAAAGCAAGTTGTTAGGTAACAAAGTGATGAGGATAAATGTTTTCATTCTCTGGGTAGAAGAATGGTTATTTTGGAAATAAACATCACTACTTGTTTGAAGTTTTTCTAATATTGGTATATATAAAAACACAAAAATATTATAGTGTTCTAAATAATTATTTGTTGTGAGTAAAGAAGAAGTTATTAAGCAAGTGGAGTTATGTTATATAAGAGTACTACTCATATATGCTGTTTCTTTTATACAGTATTGAGAAAATAGCAGTATTGGTAGTAGGGATATTCAAAACAAATAGTCGAAATAATCGATATAATATATATGTCCTTATGTCCTTATAGCATTTCTTATGGAATGAAACCAAGTATTGTTATAAGGCCGCTAAATAAATAGTATGTTGTTGCGTATTAATCATTAAATAATTTTTCGTGGCTTTAGCTTGGAAATAAATACTATGCTGTCCATTTGCTATCAATAGTTTTTACTGCTGATTTGCAAGGTCCTAAAATAAAGAATCTTATATTCCATTTTCTCCTAAAATTGCTTTGCAGAGACATCCGTGGGTGCGCAGAACACTTCTTTATTAAGATCGAGGAAATTTAAGTAGTGTAGCGAATTATTATTTTTTAGCTGTCTTGATTTTCTATTCAAGCCTTTTGTCTGCTGTGTAAACCCCAAATGTAATAATGGTTCTTCCCTTAATGACAAAAAAATTGGATGCTTTCTTAGTTTGATACATGACAAGCTTAAACTCATATAAACAAAAATGTTGTAGTGTAGTTTTAGATAATTAGCGTGTTATATTATATCACAGGATTTACTGCTACAAAGGGCAAACTGTAATATTAAAGACAGAAAATGTACAAAAAAAGCTACATTATAAAATCAAAATGTATAATCTAATTGTATAATTTTCACCTATTTAAAAATAGTCGCACAAACCCTACAGATTATAAAGCCTAGTTTAGATCGTGTTTTCTGTCACGCACAACTTCAGATTTTTTTTATAATGTATTCTAATAAAAAGAAAACGAAAGGGTGAAAATTAGCCGTTGAAGGCACATTGGCACTAAGAATTACATCCCTATTCTTTTTATTTATCATACATGTGATATAATATATACTTATTCTTCTGACAGGTTGGTTACGTGCTCAAAAATCACTTATTAGCTAATTATACTGTGCCTACTTTCATAATTGTGGCACAACACAGAAAGTTCACATGTACAACAATCCCCCAGTTCTTACACTATTAACTTACTTAAGAGTCCCAAATCCCGCAACTTTTTTTTTCAGATTGAAAAAAGCGGGAGTCTACTGTATTCTGATGTCATCACGTGACAAACAATTCAGCACTAGTCATCTGACAATACGTCAAATAAAATGGAGACATAGATTGCTTATTAACTGATAAGCGTATGTATGGAACTTATTACAAGACTTTCTAGAGTTGAAATTGATTCACATTAATTCAAAGCGTTCTTTTTATTAAGCCCCACGAGTCCAATAACAGTCAGTTCCAACGCAGATGAAGCCCATCTTGCAAAACTTAAAAATTTTTGCAGGAATTGAAGTCTTTTTCATATACTTATTATAGTGTCTAATATATTATAAAGATCAAAGAAGAATATTATGCTCAGGAAGCGCTAGAGATAAAGCTTGTCTTTTTGTTCTTATTAATATGATGGTTAAAAAAAAAGACACATCGTATGCGAAGTTGATCTGCTTTTACTTTTGTATCTAGTAGTATTTCGCTCCTTCTAGCTCTTCAATATTTTTATGATTGAGGAGGAAATTTCAAGTTTTTCAATCGATCATTGTCTTACTATTATCCTTCTTTTTTTGAACAGACACACACTGTCTCTCTTTTCCTGCATATTCTATAAATAAATACTCACCAGTATTAGCCCTGAAACTTTAACAGCTGTTAAAATTTTGGGTTGAAATCGATCCAAACCACCTTTTGCTTTGTTATCCAATGTCATATACTTGAAGATGTTTGACAAACTTGAACAGTCGTGACAATAATGCAAGCTTTCTTGATACGCAGTTTAAGTGATCAGTGTTGCCATAAACTGCACATGTCAGTTTCAAACCAGGCCAAATATTCAGCATCATATAAAGCAGAAAATGGCTGTCTCTTGAGTAACAAGACTGATGAGAAAAAACATTAAGATGACCTTTAATTGTTACTAATGTTATTTAACGACCTAATAGTATTGACAATAATCAAATAATAGCCTCTCTATCAGACTCTACGGTATAAACGTGCGTTATTTGAGTGTAAATATCTGACCGTATACTTATATTTCAAGTATTTCATCTTGGTCATATGGATCAATTTTAACATTGGCTATATACGTACCCATATTTTAAAATGACAGTGATGCCCGGTGTAGGTCACTTGTTTTTTATATTGATTATAAGTAGAATAAAGTATATATTTTTCTCCAATAAAACATTAGTCTCTAATGTTAGTTAAATACAAGTTTAATTTACTATATAATAAGCTCGAAATAAATAACGATATGAAACAAAAAAATATAAAAGACTTTTCTACTCTCGGGAAAAATAATATAAACTTTATTCAAAAGATCGGGTAAATATAATATATAATATGATGATAAGAAGGAATAAAAAGGATACAACAAACAAACAAAGCTGTGGTACACAGATAAATAATCAAAATAAGAAACAGGGAAGTATCATAGCTGCGCGTAAATAATAAAGTATTACATAGAAAATCAAAGGGGTATTTTACATTTTGTAAAAATAAAAATAACAATAAAGGAGCAACGAAAAAAGGGAAAAAACATACAATAGAATCACAGTATTTTTTCTAATTGTTATTATCCAAAAACATTATTACCTAAACCAAGCATTGTTAAATCATATATAACCATGAAAATGACGGCAGCACTAAGTAATCCACATGATACAATAGCCACATAAAATGGGTTCCACCATGGTCGTGACTTGAATGCCGTAAAGTGGTCTACTTCTACTTGTTCTTCTTCATTAATAACTGACATGTTTCCTTTTGTTTCATCATCATCATAAATGACACCATGATTATTATTACTGTTGTCTAATCGTATAATAGGTGATGATAGAATGTTAGAAGAGGGAGTACCACAGGCTGGAACTACTGTATTGCTGTTGTTATTATTTCGAATGGAAAGGTTACTTGATATCCAAGATGTTATTCTTTCTGACTTATTATTGGGTAAATTTTCTATTGCTTCATTCCCATGCTGGTTTTCTTCGCTGTTCTTATTTGGTTCTGTTGGTGTAGGAGATGGAGTAATACCAAGGCCAGATCCAACTGTAGCTGTACTAGGCCGTGGTGAAGTTGAGGTGTTGCTAGTTTGGTCTGCTGTACTTGTAGTAGCATTGGCAGTAGATGTTGGAGGTACCTTCAGAATATTGGGAGAGCCCAGTTCTTGTGGTTGCACAACTTGTAGCCGTGATCCCGGAGCAACCGTCTCATCCAATACTATAACAGGTGTATTTACTTGGTGTGCAGTAACAGGTGCGGACTTATATGACCGTGGAGAGAGTGGCAATCGAAAACTAAGTGGAGATCGCGGTGACGCCATCTCAATTCTGCTAATACGTGAAGCACGACCGGATTTTCGGATCGAGATTGATCTATTTTCTTCTGGATAGTGCATAACAACTTCATCTGGATCTTCCTCTTTCGGCTCTTCCGCTTTCGGGAATGGAGATAATGGCGAATGGGGTGGGTGTTTCTCTGAAGTAGTTGTGTCTGGGACAGTGTCTTGAACAACGGATGCTTGATATTTTCGCGAAGCAAAGTACAGTATAAATGGTAGGATGAAATTGATGGTCTGTTGTTGTTGGAATAGTTATATAATTAACTTTATAGTTCTCAATAGATTGTATAATAATCCCTTTGTGCCATATCTATGTATTGATTTTCCACCCTCGTTCACTGACGCTATCCTCTTTTGCTTTAAAAATAAATGATTATTTACCGATTGAAAAAATAAACTACTCCAATTTTGAATCATTCCAACATAATCCTTGGTTTGCAAGGGGCTAATAAATAATATTAATAATGAAAGGTTAATCTTTTATATTACTTTCAATAATAAATACTCCTCCAAAAAAGTATTTGTACCAGTGTGTTACTCTGGAAACAAATGAAATGCGTATAGAAAATCACAAACAAAGCTTACATGCAAACAAGCCATGGTAAAATATTAGACCAAAAAATAGCCCATGGTCTATTACAAATATCACCACGTGTTAGATTGGTTCTAATAACAATGGTAAATACAGGAATCGATGTAACCAACGCACAGATAGGAAAAAGATATGTGGTCACCAAAGACGCCGTAGTGCCCTGAGAGCTCAAAATGGAAAGAATATCACTGGATGCATTCATTTCATATGCCATTGCACCAAATACACCTATTAAAAAAGAACAACAGTTTGATTGTTTATATCATATAGTAAAGTTAAAAGTATATGTAAATCTAAGATACTAAAAAAGTAACTTACCAAGAAAAATATACATAATAGTTGAAATAATGACGGATATTGTGAGTGTTCTATGAATTGATACTGTAGGCTTGAGATCGTTTACCAATGTCGGAATCTTTTTTAAGCGGAAAAGTTAGTATGTATAAGTATATATTTATTGAGCCAGGTCCGAAATAACATGATAAAATACAGATAGTAAAGACAGTGAAATAAGGTCGTGATAATATGCTTACCGTAGTAATATAGCTGTAATTGAAAATTACAATACCTAGTACCAAAGATGAATCAGGACCAGAGACAGGTAGACGTTCTGTGAGTAATCCTTCCTGCCCAAAAGCAATAATCCACTGAATAAGTACACCAGAGAGTACAATGAAAGAAATGATTTGGACATAGATATTTTCAACAAGACTAAAAAACCCCAATGGCATGACCATAGCAGCGGTAACAAGATATCCAAAAGTAAATATATAATAATCATCGGACGAGAAAGGTGAGTTACCCAAAACGGAGCGTTCAGAGATACAAAACCATCTTCCTGGAGAGATTCCAAGACCACAGGTCCCATTGAACAAGGTAAGAAGCATACTATCAAGAGTCTATGAGGTATATGTATAGAGTATTGTTCATATAAATTGTCATAATAAGAAGATGTAATTATTGAAACTAAAAAATATACCTGTGCTGCTAAAATTATACTTGCAATATTCACTGCTTGAAGTGCAAGAAATAGAATAAGCTGAAAAAAATAGTGATACTTTTTGCCTAAAATGAGCTGAGCGATTGTTGTAAATTCGACTTTGGCCTATTCTTACAAGTTAATTAAAAAAAGGATTTTATCCTAATAATACTTTTATTGCCAACAATACGAGTTTATCTCTCTCTCTCTCTCTCTCTCTCTCTCTCTCTCTCTCTCTCTGTGGGCGTGTAATGTATATGTACCTGAAATTTTTCGTTGCCTCTTATACTAGATAGCGCCTCAATAATAAAGAGTGCTGAAAAAGTGGATAATAATCCAATTGCAGCAAAAACAAACATCGGGGCTAACCAACCAGCCTAGAGGTAAAACGGAAAGATTAGTATCATATTAGATAAAAGTACTACGACTAGCTAAAATAGTGAAAAAAAGACCGATACATAAAACATAAAAGAAACAAAACAGAGATTAATTACCTGTTGGAACATTGCTGGAATGGTACTAAGTCCTGGTCCCTTTTGACATAAAAAAAGCAGTGATAGAACAATAAAAAAATTGTTAAATAACTGTCACCAAACATGCAGGTACAAAAAGAAAATGTATTGTGACACTTACCGTCATGGAGGATACTAGCAGTGCAACAGCGCCAAACGATCCAATCCCTTTAATTCCTGACATGACAACAAAAAAAGGCTAGAAAGGAAGCTAAAGAAAGGTAAAGAAAGTATTCCAAACGAAATGTAATCTTGTCTTTTTATATGAATGCATCATGCAAAGGAAAAGTCAATCATCACGCTCATTAACAAAAACGGTAAATAGAACCTTTTAAGGAAATAGAAAAAGATTAACGTTTTGAAACGGAAAATAGGATCAGACATCCGATCATCCGCAAAAAAAATTACTATCTTATTTATTTTATTTTTGATCGAAGGTTCTTTCCATCATTTTGTTGTTTGAATGAGGGATTTATTGAGCATAAAATAAATACTGGTTAATGGAACACATATATATAGTTTGGTATGGTTTCTTTTACGTTAAAAATACGAGATCATTGGCGTATTAAAGTTTACTTTTGTTTGTTATTGTTTATAGAGGACCCGTTTCTTTTCGAATGAGGTTTATTTCTTATTTTATTTTATACATAAGCGAACTTTTATTTCCGTGTAACCAAAATAAATCGGATAATCCTTGGCGTCGCTGTTGATCATTTCAAAATTTTATTACTTTTTGTATGCAATGCAAGGATGATGGGTAATCTTTGTTTATATGCTTTGTTGCTGCTAGCCTGTTTTTTTTTTTTTTTTTTTTTTTTGAAAACAAACGATAATGTGACTAGTGCATACAAGTTGTTCATTGCTGCCATAGATATTTAGTATATCTTTAGAGCAATGTACGTAGTACTTTTACGATCACGGAAACAGGGTATACAAATTAGATACAAAGTCTTCGGCGAAAGTATACTGTACGTATTCAAGATAATTTGTGTGAGATAGTTGTCGCACAACATGCCAACTCTCTTTCTAGATTTTTATAAAGAAGTTTTAAATTTTAGTAAACTGATCCAGAAATGAATAAAAGAAATAAGAGTTCATAAATAATATATTATTTTTTGTTTACTAATTCTAAAGTGAAACATTGTTGTCTTGTTAAACAAGACCCCTCTATTTCACAACAAGATTGTATGGGCTGACAAAAAAAGGATAGATAACTCATGATGTTGCTATAATTGTGCTTAAAAGCACTTTTTTTTTTTGCAAACTGTAAGATAAGGAATGAATCAGGTTCCTGATTTTCTTATGCTAGCTAAAGTTAAATAAAAGAATCCATCGCTGAATACAATTATTGATAGTAAAACTAATGGCAGAATCACCATATAATGTATTCAGTCCGCTACCAATGAAAAATAATGTATTATTGCTTTTATTACGTATGTTAAAATATAATATAACCGAAATAAATAATATCACTCTGGTTCTTCCTTTGATTATTTATTAAACAGCCTCACGCTATATTTTATTGCAAAACTTTAATCCTAGAAGTCAGAATAATAATAAAAATGGAATTTATTTCATCACACTGGCATTAATTATATTTTACATCATCGGGTCTTCATAGGGCAACAACATCATAAACAAAAATAATTTCGGATTGTGTTTCAAATTTATGTTCCTGATATGTCCCAGTGCTCACCCACGTGGAACAACAAAAATATTATTTTGATGTATGATATATTCCAAAGAAAGCCAGCTTTCACATTCACTTTTGTTCAACTACAATAGATGATAATTCTTCACTGTCTGTTATTATCGGTACATTGCGTTCCAATGGTTATAAAACAAAATAATAGTGGAAGAAGAGAAATAGTTTATCTTTTAATACATATATATTTCTTTCATTTATCAAAACCATACGCAATTAATATAACTCGTAAAAATATTTAACATCATTATTACGTACCATATTTTCACTTCAGCTGTTGCGCTGCTCGAGCACATGTTCATTACGGTGATGGCGTAATTTATTTGTACATTTATCTCTCAAATCATCAAATCAAAAAAAAAAAGCCTATTAACAGTAAACGTCACATTATTAATTTCTTCCATGATGCTATGGATAATAGGAAAAAAAAGTTTTTAATGTATGAGGGAGATGAAGAAAACCCGGGAAAAAAGCAAAATAAATAAATAGAAAATATTGTACAACTCAAGATAATATAATTTTATTATTTATCCACAAAAACTCAAAACTAGACTATATCATTCACTGTACAAATCATCATGTTGAGTGAAGGATAATATGTATTACCTACGTACGTATTTTCGAGGGAATAATAATAATATTTGTTGGTTTTTTCCGTTCTAGCAACAACAGGATTTGCGCTTTCTCAAAGGGGTTTCTCTTGAAAATAGAAATTTTACACGAAAAAAAGATACTTTTATATATCAATGCGCAGATATGCTAACCAGTCATAAAAGAAAAATTTAAGGTGCACTCATAATTACGTATGAACTTTCTATTTTCTACTCCTAATAATGATAATTGTTTTTTAAGGATATAAAAAACAAGGCGATAACAGGAAATTCTTAATAAGGATAACAAGGTATATGATATAGTATATGATATAGTATTCAACGATGCAATTGCACATATACAACAGATTATAAAACAAATATTTAGGCCAACTGTATAAGAAGAAAGGGAGGAAGGGAGTCTTTTTTTTTTTTTGGAAAAACAATAATGTTTGCGGAGTTTATTTTTTCATCTTTATCACTAAGCTGCAAAGACCATAACACTTCCATTATTACTTGCTGCCGTTACTATTTTTGTAAATAATGACGCCGAGCACCATTTGGCAGTATTAAAATGGGCTGTTGATGATGGTGAAATTGTTGATGATAACTATTATAATAAACGGGTGATTTAGTAGGTGAAGTGGATTGTTGAGATTGAGTATAGTGTGGAGAATGTGAGGATGTTACAACGTAAAGTGGGGCTGTTCTTTGCTTCTGCTGGCGTAAACTACTATGACGCGGTAGTGGGGGTAAAGAAAGGGTAGGAGTGGGGTCTTTAGCATGTTTGCGCCTTGTAGCTGCTGGGGTTGGTGCACTGATACTTGATGTCAGCAGTCGATGATTTCTACCAGCAAAAGCGGCATTAGACTGAAATTTTCTTTGCTGGTGGTGAGATGGTCTACTATGACCATAAATTTCAGTCTCAGTAGCACGACAATGTCCAGGTGTCAAAGTAATACGAAGTGTCATTTGTCGATGGTTGCATAAACATGGACTCGTGTTTTTATGGATAATATTTTCATCAAAGTCGTCATCATCTTCTGTCATTATAGATTCGCAGTCATTATCATCGTCTAAATCGCAATGATCAACATTATTAAAGGATGGTGTTGTTAACAATGACTTCTTTTTGTCGTGCTGAGGGCATAACGCTGGAAATCCACTAAGAAGCATTTCATCAAATCGATTGGCTTTCATCACATCATGTAAATATTCGCGTATTTGAATCGATCCATGATAGTGTGCACTTTGGGAAGGATGAGAAATTTCCAATCGTGGCGGTTTTGTGTCTTGCATCACCAATGGTGGCATCATAATACGGCGCATAAGACTTGGTGGTTTGGATAGCAATGATGTCGATGAAATATTATTCTTTTTGTTATTATTGTGTAATGGTAACAACGAGAAGGAAGATGATGTCATTTCTCGTGGTGATGTAGTAAATACATTATTGGTTGGTGATGATACAGTTGTTGTGGATGAGTTTGATGTTCCCATGATGCTTGGTGCACTGATTTGTTTAATCCATCGTGGAAATCGTGGTCGATTAGCTATTGGCGAAAGGGGAGGAGATAGAGGTGGTGATACCGGTAACATCTTTTCATTTGTAGCAGTAGTTGTTGTGATCGCATTGACTGTTGTAGCAGTTGTGCTATCGGGTGTAACAATTGTGCTGCTCACACTACTATCAGAAGTAGTCGTAGGCGAGATGACAGTATCTAAAGATCTTGGTGGCGATCTAGAAAACACTGTAAAGTCATCTTTATCTGCGAAACTAGCTGATGTTGTTTTTGTTATAACTGTGTCAGTATCTAGTTCATTCTCATCTTCTTCATCTCCAGCCAGAGATACACGTGAATAATAATATAAACAACATTCTTCTACTTCGTCAAAATGGTTTGTGTTATTAGTATCAGTGTTGACAATATTGTTATGAGAAACAATGTTTTGATACTGTATTCCTTCTCTGTGTGTAGCTTTAAAGTTATATGAGGTAGTCGTCGGTATAGGGGATAGAAAAACGCGGCCTCGAGATAACGATGAAGGAAGCATTACTGAAGGATGTGCTTGTCTTGGTGTTTTTTTATTGTTTGTCGTTGTTACTGCTGTTGCTGTTGAATCCATAATACAAATGTTGTTTGTTAGTTTATCGTACACGTACAAGGGAAATGTAAAAAATAAAATAAGAAATCTTAAAAGGAGAAGATAGAGTGAAGGAGAGGAATGGTGATAGTTTATTTATGCTTAGGTAAAGCAAGGAAAGGTAAAAGAAAAAAGAAGGACGAAAAAAAAGGATGTTTTGGCAAATTTAAAGGCTTTTAGGGGAAAAGAGTAATGGGCTTTGTGTATATATGTAAAAGCTTTTCGATAACCCGAGGGGCAAAGGGATGCACGGGTCGGAAAGACCAAATCAAAAGAGAAAATAAGGGGCGTGAGGATAGCAAAAATAAAATAATGAAGGTGCTCGATTTGAAAAAAGGAGCTATCAAACAAGGAAGAAGAGAGAACAAGGGGAATTAAGAAAAAATACAAATTGAGACATTAACTTTTTATGGACGCATCTCATTAGTGACAAATCGCATTATATATATTTTAACAGCTTGGCTATTTTTTTTTTTGTTTGGATTACGTTCATTACAAGAATAGAAATAACAAATTCCCCTTGATCATCGCCACGCATATAATATTTTCTTGCTCTCTCTCTCTCTCTCTCTTAACATGTAATTGATTAGCGTGACAACAATAAACACAAGCATTTTTCTGTAGAATCTATTTAAAGTGGCATCTTTGTTTTATTTATTTTTGTTTAAAATAATCAAATACCATACATGATAATGATAATTAATATATATACATATATATATATGAAATAATAAAATAAAATTTCGTTGTGTGGTGTTGAACAATTGTGACATTTGATATATGCTTATAAGTATTTCTTATTTTTATTTTTGCAAGGGACGTTATAAAACGTTGCACAGTCATGTATTAAGGATAAAGGAGACGGCAAAAAAAAAGGCCAATTTCTTCAAAAATGTCATTAAAAATATTATCACATGAACTCACAAAGTAATAATACTTGTTATTTTGTTTTCTTTTTGTCGATCCATGCATATACAGCCCTGTCTTAAATGATGATAGTCGGAACTGTGTGTTCTTTATAATATAAATATACACACATATGATACACTTTCAAATTTTGAGATGTAGATTAAATTTACACAAGCTCTTTTCCGTAGAATGCATGCTTTATAACCAACGTGCAACCCCGAGAACCCCTCGCAGTATGTAATTATCAATATTGATACTAAAGCTCTAGCTGCTTGGAAGACAATAATATATCAATATACGTATAAAGCATACAATAAAAATAACGAGAACCGAAGAGGATTATCATGGATGATTGTACATGGTAGAACAATCGCTATATTCCAGCCATAGACGATTGAGATTCTTTTTTATTTTATTTTTATTTAGAAAATAGACTTAAATTGTCATCCTTATTACTTATATCTGATATGTCAACACATCGATCGAATCATTCCAAAATAGACATACGTACAGATACACAGGGAATATTAAAGCATTCGTCATAGATCCTATAGTTATTCATTTACTCCACTCCTTTCAATACCTTCTGGTCTGTCATCTTGACATCATGTCAAATAATTTATTTTGTTGCTATGCTCAGAAAAAAATAGTGAAGCTCTTCGGGGGAAAATGTAATTTTTTTGATAGTAACCAATTTATTAATCATCTGCAGTAATAGTCCAGGGATTATCAGCAAGACCCGAAGTCAATACTTCCAATTGACCTTGTTCATTTACAACCACGATATCTTCTAACCTGATACCAAATTCGTGAGGTACATAAATCCCAGGTTCTACACTAAACGTCATTCCAGGTTCTAAATGAAGATCCGTGTTGCCTTGGTTCAACTACATGAGCGGTTTCAAATCAGTTTCAAATTTGAAAATTTAGGGGGAATATATAAAATGATGGAGGGAACGAATGATTATTATAGTAGTAAGGTGTCAAAAAAAGAGAGAACTTACATAAGGTTCTTCATGCATTTCCTCTAATAGTTTTCATAATGAAACATTAGTAGTGAATTTGAGTTCCTGCAAACGCTTAACATATCACCGGTTGATGATTGTCCCAATAAAAGTTTAATTATAAAACTTACCACCAATACCATGTCCAAGACGATGGGTAAAATAACGACCATAGCCAGCTCTAGTAATAACATGGCGTGCACTTAAATCAATTTCTGCACAAGAGGATCCAGCATGCCCATTCTTGATGACACTTTGTTGAGCTTGTTTGACCAAGTACCAAGCATCGACAATCGTTTGATTATGATCCTCACGGTTACCAAGGAAAAATGTTCGTGTTGTATCCGATTGATATCCAAGATATTCACCACCAGTATCAATCAATACAGTTGAATCCTTACCCACTTTTTTCGTTTGTCCAGGTTCACCATGTGGGAAAGCAGCATTTTCATCAATCAATGCAAGCACCCAAGTGTTGATCAATCCAGCAGTAGTTAGAGCATGGGTCATAGTATTTGCAATATCTGCTTCAGTCATTCCAGGTTGAACAAATGGACGTACTTGTCGAATGGCTTCTTCTGTCGCATGATTTGCACATCGCAAAATATCAATTTCAGAAGATGACTTCACCATGCGTAAAGTTTGTAATTTTCGAGAAGCAATTTCCACCTTGCCAGAGGATACTTTTGAAATGCCATCAAAAATAAAAGAGCGAGTTGTTGGTTCGATATAGACTGTAGAGATGTTGGCAAGTGCTTGTTCTGCTGTGACTTCATATGGTGATTCATGTTCGATCCATTGGACAACTTCGGGTTGGATTTCTTCAGGTAAGTTAGCTGATTTGATGGCTTCCATAGCACGTGTCGCTTCAAACATCGGCGTGACGACTTTTGTTTTAATACCATTTTCATATGTTGAGTCCTTCGTCAAGACAACAAGGAAAGGTCGTTCGCTTAATTCCCACTTAATGTTGGTGTAATACAACATTGTAGGTCCTCCTTCCATGACATAGGCAGATGATTCTTCTGGTAATCCTGCTGCAAGCTTTTTTTGTCGCTTAATATATTCGCTGGGTTGGATAGCATCAATGTGTGCACAATAGCCACGTAACGAGTCAAAATTCGGTTGTGTTTTTTTAGCAGGAGGTGCGTGATGAAATAAACTTTGTAAAGCCCATACACCCCCGGATAATGCAGCTAATAATGAAAATATCACGGCCCAACGTACAAACTTGAAAGAAGAAGAAAAAGTACATACATAATATATTGCGCGTTTAGTATGTAACCTTGTAGAAAGTTTAAAATCTCGGAAACTTGTTATTCTTTCTTACCATTGTCTTTTTATTGACATTACTCCAATGACGGCGTTGTCCTCCATTATTACTTTGACCAACGAGCGGGGTAATTTCCTCTGGTGAAGCCATGAATGTAAAAAATATGGCGGGATTTTTGTTTTAGAGCGAACGATACGAGGGAGAGAAGGAAAGGAAGAAAAACGGGTTTTTATAAAAGACAGAAAAAAAAGATGAGTGGTTTTATCATTAGTGAGAAAGGGAGGGTCACGCTTATCGAACTACGTAACACAAAAAAAAGCGGACAGAGCTTACTAGTTCTCTCACGCCGATTCCCCCATAATTCCGAATACTGTTTCCATTCAATCTCTGGATCAAAAAAATTAATTATGCGAAAGAGACTTGATTTATATATTGTATTGTTTTAAACCAGGTTAGCAACTAAATTGTTATCCTTTTCAATATACTCCAGAAAAATCTAAATCATGAAAACATAACAAAGATGTGCCTACCTATTTTATCGCCGTAATACTCGGATTAGAATAACATGCTTCATTGTATACCAATCACAGGTAGTATAAAATGGTCATCGGGTATCCACCCATCTTCTTTTGGTATTTATTTGTTTATTCCTATTAAGTAGGTTTTCCCACTCTCCCAAAAAGTATAACAAACATTCCTTAAAACACTTTTCTTTTTGTTCCCTCTGTGACTTTTGTTCTCGTCGTGTAAAGCAACATATTACTAAAAATTGATAGATTGGTTAACAAGAAAAAAAAAATACACTGTCTTATCATTATCATTTGGAATCAGTATAAGCTTCTTGTATTGTAAAAGAAAATCAAACGATGAACAGGATTTAAACTTGAATTTATTAATGATAAGCTAGACAACATACAATAAGGTCACTAAGCAACAAAATTTTTTGATGCCATAGCAATACACATTCAAGGTGTCAAACTTACTTACCATCATGCTTCATGTTTTTTTTCGAATTTGACCCATTTTGCCGTTTATGTTTCATATTAGAAGGTAAGTAAAAAAAAAAATGCACAGGTCGTGTTTTTTCGTGCACCGCGCGATTTCCGTTTAATCAGTCGCGTTTGCCTTTTTCCCTTTTTAATCTTTTTTTTTTTTTTAAGCTTCAGGCACTTTTCCTTTTTCCTACTTTAATATAATAATCAACGTTTCTCATTTTTCATATAATCTGACACATCCCATGAGAGATAATTATCGTCATCACAAAGCAAAATTTGATAGTGAACTTCGTACAAATATTTGTCGCCCTTATCAACCTAAATTTACGATCCATCCCAATGACAAACGAAAAACTAATGAAAAAATAACTTCTTTTACCGAAACAAACTGTATGTTTGTTGCAATGCTATTCTTCTATAAATAATTATGTTCTGAAATGGAAATGTTAACAAATTTTTTTCTTTTTACTTTATTTAGCTACTTCTACAACTCCAGTGCGTACAACACCGCAAAAACGACAACGAGAATATATGAACTATGAATATGAAAACAGTATTACAGTTGATTTGACACAATCCAGTCAAAACAAACGTGACAAATTAAGCCTTAAAAAGTCCAAACCAATATCACCATCAGCCACTAGTCCAAGACAAACTCATACAGCAGCGGGTACACATACAGCATCTTCATCATCCTCACTACAGAGACAGCACCAACCACAATCACCACAGGAACAACAACCACAACATCATAGACCATCATTATTTCGCTCTTCTGAAAATAATGGATTAAATTATAATACGATAAATACACACAACAATACTGGCGTTGATGATAACATAGGGTTCGATGATGATGATGATTTCGATAATAATGTATGTATTGTACCTTTTGCATATTTCTGTTACCTTCCAATATCATTATGAAATAAAGAAATAAAAAAAAGCGTATAAAAATCATTAAATCTCTTTTCTTCGAATGGGTTTTAAATATGTAGATGGGGATTTATGATACGACTTACGAAGATGAACAATTTGTAAATCAAGAAGAAGACGCTGAATTTTCTGATCTTTTTGTCGATGATGAATATATGGCACAAATGGCAGATGAAGCTGAAACAAATTATAATTCATCACACAACAATTATACAACATCACCATCTATACCAACAGCAACAGCAACGTCGACAGTAACAAGATCATTACCATCCTCAAAATCTGCATTACCATCGAGGTCACTAGACGATCTAGAAAAGAAGCGAAGAGCACTTCAAGAACGCCTTACTAATACAAAGTTGAAGTTTGCCGATCTTAGTTTGTTAAACCATGGAAACGTGGATCAAAATGAATTGGAACAAGTGAGAAATGAAAGGTAAAAAAAAAAGAGACAAAAAAATTGAAAATAGGGTGTTTTAGATATTAACCACGGTATAACCCAACCCTTTTTTTTTCAAATCAGTCGAGACTTACAGAGTCAAATAGAAAATATAGAACTTCAAATTTCACTTGAACGATCCCAATTAGAATCAGCTCCTAATGTTGTTAGCAACAACAATGGTAATCATCAGTATAATGGCGCCGCTAATAAATCAAACGATGCCATTGTATTGGATGATGATGATGAGGAGGACGATGACATGGATGATTTTATTCAACTAACGAAATTAACCAAACCAGTAATATCATCGTCGCCAGTCGTGCGTTCACCTTTTTTCGACACCACTAGCAATAGTAGTATTTCAACTACTATGACGCCAGCCACTCCAAAGCCATCCGTAACATCAATAAATATGTCCCGTACCAGCAGCAGCCCAACCCCTCCTCCATCTGAATCGACAACTGAAAATTATCCTTGGTCAAAAGATGTCAAGAAAGCCATGAGACAAAAGTTCATGCTCAAGAATTTTCGAACAAATCAACTTGAAGCTATCAATACAACTCTCAATGGTGAGGACGTCTTTGTTCTTATGCCAACGGGTGGTGGTAAATCCCTTTGTTATCAGCTACCGGCGATTGTTCGCAACCATAAATGTAAAGGATTGACCATTGTTGTTTCCCCTCTTTTGTCACTTATGAAGGATCAAGTCGATGCGCTCGTGGCGAAGGGTATTCCAAGTTATTATCTTAATGGAACTACATCAGCAGTTGATCGTCGAGAGATATATGCTGAACTGAAACAACCTACTTTTCAAGCCTGTTTATTGTACATAACACCTGAAATGATTCAAAAATCAGGCGCATTTCAATCACTTATGGATTCACTGTATAGACGTCAAATGATTGCCCGATTTGTTATTGATGAAGCACATTGTGTATCTCAATGGGGACATGATTTTCGACCGGATTACAAGATGTTGGGGGATTTAAAAGAAACATATCCAAATGTACCTCTGATGGCATTGACGGCGACGGCAAACGAAATGGTTCAAAAGGATGTTATTCATAATTTACATATTGATCAATGTAAAGTACTTAAACAAAGTTTTAATCGTACTAACCTACAGTAAGTTTTTTTTTTCTTCCTTCGCTCTTTTATAATATCTTAATATGGCATATTGTGTTCCCTTGGATTTTGACCGGATAATGATGTTGATGCTGTTGTTGGGGATATATATTTTGGTAAAATCATAGTTACGATGTTGTCAACAAGGGTAACAAGATTAGTCAATTCAATGATATAGTATCATTTATTCGGAAGTACCCTAATAATTCTGGTATCATTTACTGCATTTCAAGAAAACAATGTGAAGATGTAGCTGAGACATTATTTACAGATTTTGGCATTAATGCAGATCATTATCATGCAGCTCTTGAAGCTGAAGAGCGTATGCGTGTTCAAAAAGAGTGGCAAGAAGGTCGTATTCAAGTCATTGTCGCCACCATTGCTTTTGGTATGGGTATTGATAAACCTGACGTACGCTTTGTCATTCATCACTCCCTTCCATCATCGGTTGAAGGGTACTACCAAGAATCAGGTCGTGCGGGACGGGATGGAAAAGAAGCATCATGTCGACTGTACTATTCATTCGCTGACACTCGTATCCACAATTTACTGATCGAAAACGGGGATGGAAGCCGTCAACAAAAACAACGTCTCTTGGAAAATTTGAATCGAATGGTACGATTTTGCGAAAACAAATCAGATTGTCGTCGAACACAATTACTTGCTTATTTTAATGAGAAATTCGATCCTAAAAATTGTCATGGATCATGTGATAATTGTACAACGAATCAAGGCTCGGAAATTATACGAAAGGATTACAGTGATCAAGCCAAGGTCGTTATTAAGTTCCTCAATGAGGCAAGAAATGATAGAGTAACATTAATCCAAACAATCGATGCTCTTCGTGGATCTAGAGCAAAAATGTTGATGAGTCGTGGATATAACGAGATGGAAGGCTATGGTGAATTACGTGAGATGAACAAGACTGATGTAGATCGGTTACTCAAACATATGTTATTGAATGGAGTACTCAAAGAACGTTCTGAAGTCAACAGAGGAGGATTTACTTCATCATATATTGAGGTAAAAAGAAAATAGGATGTATGTTTGCTTTTTCACCTCTATGTCTAATATTATTCCATACATATATACACGCAGACAACTGCTAAAGCTTTTAGGGTATTGGATGGAGGTGTAAAAATTATACTTGAAGTTCCAAAGCAGTTAGGAATTTCCCCAACATCAGGCAGTGTCAGGGTATGTTTACTAGATATTTTTATTTTTATTTCATACTTCTGATTCTCAGTTTAATATACAATATGAATACATGTAGGGTGCGTCTCATACAACTGGAGCATCAAGTTCACATGGTACACCATCTTCATCCAAGGAGCGCTCAAACATAGCTACTTCTCGTGCTCCATCAGGATCTTCAGTACCACAACAATCAAGCGCTTCGGTTCATGGAGGATTTGTTAATGCAAATGAGTTTTCATACGACGAATCCAATAATGGTATGTCTCGTGCTAAAACTGTGATATCTTCCAAGAAAAATAACGGTAGTAAACGGACTGGGTTGAATAATCCTCGAAACAATATTGTAACTGCTTGTTTTGAGGAAATGAGAACTTTGAGAGATCAAGTAAGTACTTTTGTGTTTGTATTTGTATTAAAAAATAAAAGTTGTGAAGAATAAATCTGAAGTTGGTTTTTAAAGAAAGAACATGGATTTTTTGTTTGTTTACAGTCTTTATTTATATCTAACATATATATTATCAAAATAAATAAAAAATAGATTGCAGTCAGTAAACGTATAGAACAAGCGGGAACTACAATCTTCAGTGATAGCGAACTTCTGAAAATTGTATGTAGAGTTGTATCAAAATATTTTATTTTCATTGTTGTAAGAGAATGACTAACGACGATATATATAAATAATTCATGTAGGCAAAAACGTTACCTACCGGTATTCCAACATTCATGAATTCAGTAAACATGTCAGATGAAAAGTATATTAGATATGGAGGGCAGTTCTTGGAAGTGTGTAAAAAACATGCGAAACAATTACAATAACTTATAAATAGAATATAAAAACACTATTCACTTCAAGTACTTAACGAAAATTGACTATAACTTGTATATATAATTAACAATGTATTTTTTATAACAGAAAGGAAGAAACGAACTATAAATTAAACACATATATTAATATAGCACCATTACTTATGCTATTATATACCTTTCTTTTTTTCCTGATAACAATATTAATAAAAAAAAGTTTCATTACGTATCAGTAATATATTATTATTGATACATCATCTATGATACGTATAATTATTCACTAGAACTGATGAATATGGTATGAGATACTGATAACTGTATTCAGCGAATTACGTATATAGAAAGTGAAAAAAAATTGGATCACGACGCCTTTTCATTAACACGTCATGTCAAACAGTAATGATTTCAAATGTGAGTTGTCAGCCACTATTTCTATTTACATTAAATGCTTGGTACATATGAAAATATTTTTGTTATGTATGAAAGAAAAAGCTCATGGTTATTCTAATAATAATTATTAGCGTACGTATACATATGTATACGATTAAAACTGATCATAATGGAGCATCATTCCCCATACAATATTAACCAGTTGATTGTATACTTTCACGTTTATGTTGTTCGTCTGTCAGCAACCAGGCTCCATCTTAAAACCTGCCGCTCCTCTTTTGATAACAAAATGTGACACAGACAGTCTCATGTGCGTAAATATAAACTGTCGGGTGTTCTAGGGATTACAATGTCACCATCATTTGTTATTGTTGATATTGAAGGATTGTATAAACACACACAAGCTTTTGGGCCCGTGATTCATGTACAGAACAAACAAACAAATAATGGTAAGTACATTAAATTTAGTATTATGAAACGAATCACACACATTTATCTGTATCGAATATAAATATATTTCAGTTTCTTTTTTTTTTCTCTTCTGTTGTTCTATTTGGAACATATTAAATGGTTCACAAAGTATAATCGATCCAAAATCCTGCAAATCTTAAATATCTCTTTCAAACATTAGTAGATTTATTGGTAAATAAACACAGAGTTCATCTTACAAAACATGAACAACACTACAATTAGCATGGGCTCTTTATTTGTAGGATAAAGTCAGCATTAATAATTCCGTATAATGAAAATCATCATTAATAACATGACAACTAAATTCGTTTATCCAGCTACTAACTGAATAATATTTATATATTTTACGTATCTTCATTATTATTATCAAAAGGAATGAAAAACAGGTTATTTAGTCTTATTATAATCATGGATAAAATCGAAAGATTAGGCTTTTTGATTATAATAATGATGGCGAACCAATCATTAATAACGTATTTTTAAGCAGAGTATTGATATTTCTCTCCAATAATAATATTGTATGGCCCCTCTTATTTCCTTGTCCGTCTGTTGCCCGCATGGTACTGACTGATATGTCCATCATTTCCTTCTCCACTACCACTTTACTTACTCCCCCCAAAAAAGAAATATGTAAACAAAATAAATCCCCACATTTTTTTTTTTTTTGGTTTGAATCGCCCCCCCCCTACATATATAAAATAATACTCCCCCTTTTCTGTATTTTATCTACTGCATGTATTTATAGACAAAACACTGCCCCTTCCTCGTCTTTAAATCTCCCTTAGCTAATAACAAGGGTAACGAGAAGAAGATATATATACAATATTGGGCTTTAAAATATATATTATTATACTTATATACTGTTCGTTCATGCCGAGAATATATGTATTAAAGTTATCTTTTTTTTTTTTTTTTGACAAATATTTGTTAGTCTTTATTAGCATCTAAAGTTGTCTATAATGATGTCCATTTTAGAAAAGAAGTTATCTCCCCTTCCTTTTCCTTCTTTCCCGTCTCCTTCTTCCATATGCTTCCATGTGTATTTTAGTATGTTTGTGAAGGTCCCTTACCATAGCACTTTACATAGTGTAACTATTTTTCTCACAGATATATGTCTTCTGACTGTTTTCTCCTAGTACTTTATAAAAGAATGTCAAGAAACATTTACATATACATATCTATAACCAGCACTTGTATAAGTATATGAACCACAATTATATATGCGCATTTATAAGTGACATGCATTTACGTATAATATGTGGCTATTTATATATACAATTAAAATAAAAATATCATATTGAGATAAAGAAAATTGAGTAGACAGTACGCAAAAAAAAAAAAAAAAAGAAAAAACTACCGCTATTATTTTATAATGTTGTTTACAATGTTTACAAGACTATTTATGTATAAGTAGAGTTGTTGGGGAATAAAATAGAGACAAACAAGGTAAAATTAATAACAAATTTGTATGTACTACTTGGTTTTAAGAATGGCAAAGATTAAAATTGTGATGAAGAAATAATATACGAAAAAAAAAAACAATGACGGGAAGGTTAAGTAGAAGGGAAGAGTGGGAGGTATTCTATGTATATGTATATGTATATGTATATGTATATGTATATATATTAAACGTGTTCGTTGTTATTATAATAATAAGGTAAAGAAGAAAAATTATAGTGATGATTTATAAAGTTTTAGCTTGATAATAGACCAAGATAAAACAGCAAGACAAGACAAAGCACAGCCTATGCCTACAATATAAATTTGACGGAAACATGTTGGACCGTGGCATAAATGAGTACCTTGGCGTTGAGCTTCATTGTCGTAGAAATAGCCAAATAGAATATTGAAAATTTGACTACCAAAAGCTGGAGCATAAAGTAACCATCCCCAGTTACGAACAAACGTCTAAAAATAATAAAAAAGGAGAGGTTTTTAGAATGATGATGTACAGGTGATGAAAAATTTCGTGCCCTAGATCTCGGTTATAATTATAAATGTATATTTTACCTGAGTACCAAATTCAGTGGTTGCCGCCGGGGCAACACCAAATACAGTTCCATACACAACAGCCATCGACACCGTAACAGGTAAAAGGTCATCTGTAGTATTTACAAATGTGATAAGATAAAGCATATTAAGCAGAATACCGATAGCTGCACCGACAAACATCCATAAACGATGAATACCCCAATATCGCTTCAAAATATCGCTTAAGGTCCCAAAAGCAGCACGAGCACCACAATTCGCCAGACTGAATACGGAAACATGAATATTTCGTAAATGTTGTGGTGATGCACTTCCGTCTGCAGGCAAAGATAAAAGAATTTGACCGATACTGGCAAGATAGACATAACCTAATCCAAGAACGACAAACAATGCAGCAAAAAGAGCAAATCCAGCAGGATGTAAAAAAAATTCCAAACTTGATAATTCTTGTCCACTACTTGTATCGCTCTTGGTCGAAATAATGCTTTCTTGATCAACAGCAGTATCAGCATCATCATCATCGTCATTTAAGAAATAACGGGTACTACCACTACTATAGGTTGCTTGATCGTCTTGAAGCAAATATCGATGTTCTTCGTCATCTTTGAGAATTTTGCTTGGCGGGATATCATCTGGAGGAGAAAGTGGCCCTAAAATAAAGGCACCAATGGCCATAGCACTTGCCATTACAATGGACATGAATAAAAGTAAACCATAGACACCTTCACTATCTTCACCATCTTCATCGTGACTGGAGAAAAAGTGATCATTCACTTGAGAAAAGACAACTCCACATAGACCCAAACTAGCACTCGTTAAACCCATAGTCATGCCTCGGTATGCCTTGAAATTGTGAGACTAAAAAAAAAAAAAAAAAAAAGAAACATTTTATTTATAATGGTTAAAATGTGATATACAAAAATATACTTTGCATTTTTTTTTTATATCTATAACAATACCGATAATAAACAAATAGTAAAAATAAATTATATACCTGGGAATCAAGAGCACAAAGGTAAGCGGCAGCACCCGAAACACCTAAACATGCCAAATAAATGGCACAAAGGACAAAATGATTAGGAAGTCTACCTGCATAAGTCTGTGCTAGCAAAAATGGACCTGCAAATGCCAAAATTCCTGACACACGCAATGTACTAGTGGAATTGTGTGCGATTGCCCAAAATGAAATATAGAAACAAAACTTTAATATCTTTATTTATTTCCATTTTTGTTATTGTTTTCTCTTTTTTGACAAATCAAAATCGAATCATCTAATTTATAATTCATTTTAAAATTAAAAAAAAAAAACCCATAAACTTACCCACGAATACCCAAGTAGTTCACCATCCAAGCACATAAGGGACCTGAAAAAGACACACCAACAAAACTTGCAGTACTGACAAGACTATTCTCTAGAGCGGTCCAGTGAAATTTTGTTGTCAATGATGTACCAAATGCTGGATAAACATATTGAGGACCAGACATATTGGCCACTAAAATTGCCGTCAGAAACGACAATGCCAATGCAAACTTGGTTGGGTGTTGTAACATTTTTTAATAATGTAAGAATAGAAGAAAAAGAGAGGGGTGGTTTATGATATTTTATTAGTGTGTTGTTGCTTCGTTGCTATTATACTCTTAATGTATGAGAATGGTGGCTATTAGAATATAAAGAATTAAGAAAAAGAATGTTTAAAGATTGAAAAGGGGTGGAATGGAAAAAGGAAATTGAGCATTATCTTTGCCCTTTATATAGCATTTGAGGTTGCACGCTGATTTAGAAAAAGAATCCAACTTGTCTATTTCATCACAAGAACTCACAGAAAAAAAAAAATCCCGCCCTGACCTTCGGTTGAAAAAGATTACCCGGAACAAATAACTTGGGGGTTAGTTCATAGAAGAAAAAGATCTATGTCTCTAAAGTCCTATATTTAATGTCTTTTTGTATATACATACACGTGTAATGCGTTTTCTTTCGATCCCCCCCCCAAAAATAAAATAAGAAACTAGACACTACCATAATAATAATTATGACTTTCTTCTCCTTGATTTATATTTTGCTTTAAAAGAGTTATTATCTTGGGTCTTGAGATTGTTTTTTATTATTATATTTTAAGTATAAAATTTTATGTGTGTGCTTGTCTAATAATATGTATACACAATCATGCATCTTATATATTTATATGTATATATACTCTCGATACATAATACATTTAAAAAACCATTGTATTATGCATTATTTTTATTTGTTAACTCACAAGGTACTATTTATCCATATATACAAAAGCCCCATTTGCTCTACTTTTTTTTTCGTTATACAGTAACATATATTTTTTTTCAATAAGGCTCTTTGTTGGTGATCTGACCCAATCATAAGTTATTCATTCTTTTACTCTTACCCCGCAGATTAGGAAAAAAAAATACAACCATCAACAGAAACCAAAAGGGTAAGTATTTCTTTGGGGGGGGGAAGAGAAGAATAGAACGAAAAAAAAGGTGGAGTTATAAATTGGGGGGGGTGTACCTTGACAGCCCTTTCCTTTTTCTTTGGCGTTTTATTTTTGCCACCTAAAAAAAAAAGACTTGTTATAAACAGTTGATACCAAACAGCTCATGACCTTTCATATTAGCCCCCTTTCCCTTATTCTTGTTTGCTTACTTGATTTGGTTTCTTAAAATCTGCTCTCCTATTTTCTTTTAGCTTGGTCGTCTGAGAGAGAAACAAAAAGAAGAAACAATTATAGTTTCTGATTATCTATGATGTGATTGTTCCAATTGTTTTTTTTTTTTTAAGAAAAAAGATCGATGATAATAAAGTTACTCTCTTATCCATCAATTATTTTTTATCAATCTATCTTTTCATGAGCTCTCTAATATGTATACGTACAATTTACACAGATATTCACAGATCAATTAAATATTTGTTATCTTTGCTTATTGTCATTTGTTCAAATGTTATTGTTAATCATTTTTTAGGTCACACATTATCATATGGTCTCTTTTTTTTTTTTTTTTTTTTTTTTTGCAGGAATTATGCTTTAGTACTGTATAAATAACAATTAAACTCTTTGGTAAGTCCATCAGTAACATTTGAGAAGATAACGTGGTACACTTTTTTTTCAGTTTCTAAGCAATATGAGAGGTGCTTTTATTGTTTCACCAAAGTACCGTTTTACATACACCCCCAGCTTCATGGTATAACAAACTATTGATTATACTATTATAACCCCTAATGATAACCATAAGGACCCTCATATAGTGCACTCACGGTATACATATATATAATGTATTAACCATCCCATAAGCAGCGTTTTTTTTTTTTTATTTCCACGGAAACGCAGCGATTGGTTTATTTTCGTACCATCTATATCCAACAGGAATTTTTGATTTTCAAACTCCCACAATCCCTTATTCTTTTTTTTTTTTTTTACATATTTTTTTTCACAAAATACAAAATGTCAATGAATCGATTATGGAATCAAGTACGATCATTATCAACACGAGCAACAAAACCACCTTCCAATACTACAATTACTGCTCAAGAAAAACTTTCTTCAATGGAAAAACAAATATTAGATGAATATATGATACCTGGAAAATTTCTAAAGTATTTTAAGGCAAAGAAAAAGTTACAAAAATCATTGAAGGCAACTGATATGGTAAGGAAAAGCAGAATATTTTAATTGACAAAGAAGTATATATTTAGTTATCTTTTGTTTATTTTTGTTTATTTTTTTTTTTTGCCGTATAGAACAATGCAACCCATATCAATGATGCAAGTAGTGTAGGGTTAGATCATGTGTATAAAAAGAGTCCGCGATCCATCAACATGGATGAAAATGACTCGGCACCCACAGTCGCACAGCAAAAACTGGCTCAGCGTATCCATCGTGGACTAAACAAAATGTTTTCCATTGAACCACTGCCTACACGATGGGTGACTTCTTCTTATGTTTCAATTCACATGGTAGATAAAAAAAAAATTGTTGAGAGAACTAGAACCCTTTAGACCCTTTTTCTGCACCTGATTTCATTTATTTTAATAATAGCTGTGGTGAATCTTTACTTTTTTTGAATTATAATATATATAGGTTAAAGTATCACGTAACCTTCGAAAATGTAATATATTATATGAACCTGCAACTGAACAAAAGCATGAGAAGGTAAGGAAAGAGATGTTAAAACAACAATTCCATTTCTTTTACTTGTGTATATTTACATATTTATCAACAAAAAAAAAGTTGTATTAATTTTTTTTCTTTGTTTGGGAATGGATCAAATAAAAATACATTATAGGGTCACGTCCATCGTGCACTGCAGACACATGGAAATCAACTTGAACAATTGATTCGAGCACATGCAGGTTTACAAAGACCAGTGTCCATAAAATTTGTTTCGGATACTCAAACAAGTGAATTAAATACTATTTTCGAAAAAATTTCTGCAGAACAAAAAGAATAATAACAAGAACAATAATAATAACAAAGCTATAACAAAAGCAAGAACAAGAACAATTTTTATCTGGCTTCCGCAAGTCCGATACGATGATGTCCAACATCAAACACCTAAAAGTAATATAGTAACCGACCCCACCAGCAACAAATATATCATAATTGATTAGTTAATATTTGCATTATCATTATCATTACCATTCTTTCATCCATTCATCCACGCAGTACATATATACATAAACAGATCCAAATTATCATATTTACCGTATAGAATTGTTTCATAAATACATCTCCTAAGATCCAAGTCTCTTCATCCTCATCATCTTCGTCATTTAATATCTGGCCAGAAATACCTGATAAACACAAGGAGCTCGTGTGACCTGCAGGACGGAGAACATAATTTTGTGGGGAAATGGCGAGTGTCTTACCCCCTATTGTTAGCAACAAATCTGGAAGCGAATTCACATGATGACAAGGGATTGACCATGTTGAGTCCCCATTATTCAGTGCACCCGGAATCACGCTATGAATAGCCATTGCGTCTTTGGGAGTAGTGATGATTAACGTCGTACCACTATCAATAATCACATTACGACTCCCGCCTTTAATTCCATTACTGTATCTAAAAGAATCCATTTCAACCATCCAAAACTTATTATCAATCACATCCACATAATGGATCGAGCCCTTGTATCGGCTCGGATCAATCCCGCCAAAATCAATTTCTCCCATGTTGGCTTGTGTATAAAAGGCAAATAACGGTTCGTGCAACATTCCTTGTTCCATCATAGTGTAAAAAGGTGGTAAATACTTTGGACTGGATGATAAGTCTTCCAATCCTAATCCAAAGATCCCATCAAATGGTGAACCAATAAAATCGCGAGATAATACGGTTGCATCAGCTACAACTTGATTTTTGATTTCTATTGCCCCGTTCGCCAAATTCACAGTATCATGGCCTAAACGTGCGCTAATATGGCCGGTTCCATACCATACGTCAATAGAGCGCTTATCTTTATTGACATGATAAGTAGTGGAATCAGCAGTAATATATTTACGATGATTATAACAGATATCTACAGTAGTACATTTAGATGATACTACCCAGAGATCGGCACTCCCGGTATCAAATACAACATTAAATTCTTGAGGTGGATTGCCCAAGGTGATGGCGCCATAATAACCTGTTTAATAACAAATAAACATTAATTTTAAATTTATTTTAAAATTGACGTTTTGCATAATTTTGAATTTTATGAATATAATAGTAAGAATGAAAAAAAGATGATAATTACCACTGCCATTTTGATATGACACTTGTCTTTCTTTACCAGAGACAATAAATGAGGAAGGAGATGTATTGTTTCCAAATCGACGTAACTTCACTTTGTGTTTTGCTGGGCTAGGTGCTGATGCCACGAAAGTTAACCAAAATAGTAGTGCAGATGATAAATATGCCAATCTCATGTTGATTAAAATTTTTTGTTTTTTTCCGTATTATATAATCCGCACCTCAAAGAAAAAAAAAAGCAATCCACAAAATTAAACGAATAATAAAGAAAAATCAAACGACAATTGAAAAAGAAATACAAAAATACGAAAATGAAAAAGTATAGGCTATATATATCGTAGGTTTTTTTTTTTTTTTTTTATAATACAAATTCAAAGCAACAAAAAGAAATCATTTTATACATTTTACAAACAAGCAAATTCCTTTTTTCTTCTAAAGGATGTCAAATTTAGGTTTCTTATTTTGTTGTCTTCTAATCGGTCCCTGGAGGGTTTTGTGGAGAGTTTGGATGGGAAAGCTTTTATAAGATGAAATAATCATTAGAGCCCGAGGCTAATAAAAAAAAAAAAAGGACCATTCTTAAATTGAACTGGGGAGTGAAAAAAAAAAAAAAAAGAAAGAGAGAGGGTAAAAAGTGTTTGTTCTTCCTTGTTCCGTTTTATGTTATAGTATTCTCTGGAAAATCGCCGTTCCGTGAAAGTTTGTTTCTATCTTTGATCAACATCCATCATCGGGTAAGTAATGAAGTTTGATCTTCTTCTTTTTCAACAACATGAAAAACTGGGGATGCTTGATGAAAATAAAACCCAATTCCAAGTTGATATGTTCCTGGTTCAGTTGATTCATTTACTATCCAGTCATATTCAAAGTTCGTAAATAATAAATGAGTTTCGATATTTTGAATGTATCGTTCTGTTGATGAACTGTCTGGCGGTAATAAGCCGGCTATAAAGTAAATCGATGTGTTGTGTGTCAGTTAGATGTAAATATTTTATTCTAGATAGTAACTTCTTCAACCACCTCCTCTCGCTCTCGCTCCTTTTGCCGATTCCTATTTGAATCGAAAAAAAAAATAAAAATATATTTTACCGACTGTACGAGACGTTCTTGAAGCAGCATAGCCGTAAAGTGGGTATTTTGTATCAGGAGATAATTCCCTTTTTATATAAAATATATAAGTTTTTTTTTTTTTTTTTCCTTTTCAATAAATGACAAAACTGAAAAGAAAAAGAAATAAAGTATAACTCTTACCAAGTGATTTTGACAGTGTCACCTGGTTTTACGATTTGACCATGTTTAGGAGATGTTATTATAAACGGTGGGTAAGGCTCATTCATGTAGGCATTGGCAACCGTTACCAGTGACGACAACGTTATCATGACAAATAAAAACAATAAACACAGATGATTGCGCATGATTGTATTTTTACAGAAAAACAAAAGAAGTGAACAAAGAAAAAATATTAAAAAAAAAAAAAAAAAAAAAAAAAAAAGCAAAAATAGAAACAAAAGTTGTTACACTAAGTTATTTCCAAAATCTACAATAAACCATTTTTTTTTTTTACACGAGTAAATCCTTTCTTTTTATTTTTTTAGTGGGTAAAAACAGAACAATTAATCATCACCAACACCGTATCGACTATTTTTATAACAATAAATAATTCAGATATTTATATGTTAGTATTCTTGATATACATCTATATACCAATTAAATATATATATATAGTGTATAGTAGAAAGATACGTACTTTTTCAATTCCTTTAGTTCCTCTTCCTTCTTTTGAAGATTCATTTTTTTAGTAACCTTGTTTTGTTGATAATAAAGTACAATGAGATATCGTCCAAGAATGTTAAAACCTTGTAAATGTTCACAAGCATTTTTGGCATCATAAATGTCATCATATACTACAAAAGCTGTTCCACGTGTATCTGCTGCATTACCACTATATATATGTATATTTAACACTATTAGTTTTCTCCTTTTCCTTTGAATCTATTCTAATCGTAATTAAAAGATAAAACAAAAACATACACTCGTATTTGACGTATAGCACCATATTTTCCAAAGACATCGTACATTTCTTCTGCTGTGATTTTAAATGGTAAATTCCTATTTATACATAAAACAAATAGTAAGTTAGATTTTAGATCAACTATTGGACAGGATTCAATTAAAAAAAAGTGTATGATCATGTTTTTTTTTTTTACCTTACTAATAATGCTCTGTTGACTTCTGGTGGTAAACGTGCCTATAAATTTTATTTTCATTAATATAATATATTGTAAAGAGAATTATAATAGGTGAGAATCGTTTACCGATCGTGGACCCGTTTGTGGATTCATGGTGTATATGTATATATAATATGTGTTGGAGTGTAAAAGCTCAAATTCGCAGCTGCTGGAGTGAAAAAAATATTAAAAAAAAGTGTGGGTCTGAAAAATGCCGCCCGACCTTTGTTGTTCAACAACTTGATTCAAAACTAGTTCTTTAGACCATCACAGTCTTTTTCAAATATATTTTACTGTATATTATCTACTAATAATTTTTTATGACTATCCATATATATATATATATATAGTATGCTGTTATGATATGAATAAAGCTTAATTTTTTAATATGTATCAATAAATAAATAAAAACCTTTTTATTTTATTATTGAATTGATTAGTATAATATATATCTAAATTATAGGTATTCATTATTCCTTTTACTAAGATACTTTTTAAAAAAAATTATATACTCAATTATTGATATATCAAATAATTATAAAGTAGGATTCTCCAACGATATACAAGAATTAACAAGTGTTTATATCTAGGATATTTTCCCAATTTATATCATATATATATCCAGAAAAAACCCGCAGTCACTTGACGATTTTTTAAAAAAAAAAAAGAAATCTTGGGTTTCCCCCAACTCTGCTTTTTTTTTTTTTTTTTTCAAGTTTCCTGCTTTCACCGCAAAGAAAAAACCGCTCATAGAATGACATCTATTCCCGATCCCAAAGGGCAATTCAAAGAATATCAACAATCACTTTTCAAAGCCCTTGTTTCAGCCACCAATGCTAGTAATGCAATTCCTGTAAAAGACGTTGGTTTTTTAAGATCGCTTGATCGTCAGTTTGCTAAAGATCTTGACACGTGTGGATCTCGAATTTTAAAAGCATCCAATCAACTTTTACAACAATGTAGTGCTGACACAGGTGTTCAAGTAAATAATTATGAAGATATTGATGACGTCAATGATCGATTTGGTAGTGTTGTTGACGTTATCGATAGTTTAATTGAAAAAGCTGTAAGTATTTTTATGAAGATAGGAATGAAAAAAAAAAAACAATATGTCGTAAGTAATAGTAATAGTAATACTGACACTACATAAAATATAGGATGTTTGCTTAGATGAAATGACAGGTCAAAAAGGTCGTAAAAATGTACAACAAATTAAACAACAACCTACTGAAGTCGCTCAAGTATCAAAAGGCAAATTAGAATACAAGTTATTACATGCAAGTAATATTATTCGACCTCAAATGAAATTTAAGGATCCTGTTGATAATTCCAATAATACACCATTCATTCGTAAAATTAAAACAAAACCACATGCTATGGTGCCTCTATCTTATGGTATGCAACGAAATTTTATGTCTTGGAGAAAAAAAAAGATGGGGAAAGGTGATAATATAAATAACTAAACGACAATCGAACAAAAACTATTTAATTATTTTTAGGAATCACACCGAAAACAATGGAAGAAGTAGAAGAAGGAAAAGCAACTCATTCATTACCTCATCCATATGAATACGAAATTGAACATATTACCTATCCAGAATTTATGTTTCAAGAAAAAGAGCCTATTATGTATGAACCATTCGAGGCAACCACTGCAGCTTGGGTAGACGATGATGAATCATTGGAAAAAATGATGGACGAATTGGCAAAGGTACAAGAAATTGCTATTGATTTGGAACATCATAATTACAGAAGTTTTCAGGGATTTACTTGTTTAATGCAAATCAGCACACGTGATCATGACTTTATTGTGGATACTTTGGAATTACGTAATAAACTTTGGAAGTTGAATGAATTTTTTGCTGATCCTAATATCGTCAAGGTAAAAATAAAATAAATAATGGAACAACAAGTGGCAAGCGGTGATAAGCGTCACATTTATAACATCTGCATTTCTCTTCTGTTTAATTTTAATTAGGTACTCCATGGTGCAGATAGTGATATTATTTGGCTTCAACGAGATTTTGGATTATATATTGTTAATTTATTCGATACATACTTTGCTTCGCAATTACTAGGTATGTTTCTTTTTTTTTTTTTTTTTTGCTGTTGTTATGACAATGCTTTGTAGTTCCATTATATAAATTGCTAAACAACGTACACATTTTTTTTTCAATAATAATTAGAATTTCCACAAAAGAGTTTAGCTTACCTTTTGAAAAATTACTGTAACGTTGACGCTGATAAAAAATACCAGCTTGCTGATTGGAGAATCAGGTAATAGCAATGATTTTTCTTTGTGGTACATCTTTATGCTTATATATATATATATATATATATATATATGAATAGAAAAAATTGACCGTTGAATATATTTAGACCGTTACCTGAAGAGATGTTAAAATATGCTCGAGCCGATACACATTATTTGTTATACATTTACGACTGTGTACGAAATGAATTAATACAACGATCAGCAGCCAACGAAAATTTATTACGCGTTGCACTTCAACGCTCTGCCGGAATTGCCTCACAAAAACATGAAAAAGAAGTATATGATTTGGAAACAGGTGAAGGACCCAATGGATGGAAAGGACTTTTGCGAAAATGGCAACATCCAATGACAACTCAACAAATGGCTGTGTTCAAAGCTCTACATCAATGGAGAGACGTGACAGCACGTGAACAAGATGAGTCAGTTCGATATGTTTTACCTAATCATATGTTGTTTTCTTTGGTTGAACGTATGCCATCGGATGCTCCAGGTGTTATTGGATGCTGTAATCCTTGTCCACCTATGGTTCGAATGAACGCTCAATCCATTGGTATTCTCATTCAAAAGACACGCATGGATGCCGTATTACAACCTCAACAACAACAAAAACCAGTGTCAGTAGCTACAAATGAAAAGTCGACATCAACATCAAAGAAATCAACGAGTATACCATACGATAACAATAATAATAATAATAATAATAATAAAATTAAGGTTACTAAAATGGAACTCGATCCTTCTGTATTCGATTTGGAAAAGGTGGATCGTGCACGACGAGAGCAAGCAGATAAAATCAATAAGGCTGTAGCAAGCTTATCTGGTGATAGATTGGATAATATAAATGATTTGGATGAATCTGCAAGTAATTTGATAAAAGAGATTCGATCCACATTGAAATTAACTTTACCATTTGAAGGTTTAAAATACAAGAAACTCAAAAACACAGCAACTGTAGAATTACCATCATCATCAACAGATATAAAGACAGAACAAGAACCACAAGAACATGTTTATGTCCCACCAAGTGAACGAGAAACAAAGAAACGAAAGTCACCAGAAGCAGAATCATCAAAAGTACCCGTACCCCAAGTACAAGAAGAGCAAGACGCTATCGTACTGAAAGATACCATGCGTAAAACAAAGAAAAAGAAAGGAAACAAAAATAAGAAAAAGAGTAAATCTTCTCAAGAATAGTAATAAAAAATTTTATTGTAATTTTCCATGCATCCTTCCTCATTTTTAAAAAAAAAGTTACGATATTGTAGATAGTATAATGTAAAAGAAAAACTTGTATCAGTTTTCCTTTTCTGTTCTTCTTCCCTCTTGCATATTTTCAACTAATTCCTCTTTAAAAAAAAAGCCCCATGTATCATTCATATTCATATTATCGTTTAAATTATATACATGTTTATATATTGTAATAATAAAGAAGAGGATTAAGAAGTATTATTTTTTTTTCTTTTTGATTAAATGGTACGTATGTCATATAATATCAACTTTACTTATAAAACATATTGTTTTACGTGATTATGATCGCTAGTTTTCTTCAAGGCTACTTATTTTATTAAGTCACTTCATATTATGTGGATAAGAAACATGGTTGAGAGCATATTCAGTGTATGTACTGGTGAAATTTTATACTGTAATTGGCTAATTATACTGGCGAGAGCCTCAACATCAAAAATTTAACCATTATAGATCCAAAGAATATTAAAAGATGGTTCAAGTTATACATATTTGTTGTATACTACTGTACAATATAAAAATATAGGTTATGATATAATATTTTTTTTAAAAATGGTAAGATATAAAATGCAGCGGCGTATAAAACAAAAACATGGGGACGAAGAAGGAGGTTGGTAGAAGGACCAATGAAATTCAAAACCGTGCTGTATTAAATGGGTGTGCGCGTGGATGGGGGGGGTATTGCATGTGTGTGTATAAAGGTATTACAGGTTATAATAATAAAATAACTTTTTTCTTTTTTTTTTTTTTTTCTCAATTTTACGAACTAATATCATTATACATTACCATCTTGCCTTGCCATCCTAAGTATAAACATCATTTATTAGTTTTTTGAACAATTGTGTATTAGTTTTTGAACATTTTGAAAGCCATTTCCATTTATTCCTGCTCTCTCTTTTTTTTTCCTTGCAATAGTTACATATATATATATATATATATATATACTTTACCATCAAAAGTTTTGAACAAAAGCTCTTTAATATGTTTATCCTGTAATCCATCTGTTCCTAAGTCCTGGGTTAAAGCCAAACGCCATACACCTAATTGTTCTGTCGCTTTACGTAATTGTATCAAACATGCTTCAAAATCGGTATAATTAGTTCGATTATATACTTTAGGACGTGAAATAAGATAAAATACATGACGTTTGGATGATGATGAACCAATATGAACAACTTGTCCTACAGATCGTTTTTGTGCTTGTAATTGATGATGATGATTATTTCCATAACGTTGTTTAAATTCTGATGCAATACCTAAATATATAAATAAGTATCGTCTTTTAACAATATATACATAATAATGTATAATAAAAACTTGAAAATATATCACAAACCTTTTCCAAAACGCAAGTCTTCACCTAAACAAATAACTAAACCATCAGATTGTGAAGTAGAAACGTTATCAAATAAACCACCAGGTTGTTCTTCAAAATCAAATGTCATAGTAAAAAGATAATACAAAGATTTTCAGTGAAAGAATATATACGAGAGAGAGAGAGAGAAAGAGGGAAAAGAGAAAGAAAAAAGGAGAGGCAAAAAAAGTGTCTGTTTTGATGTTGTTTTGTTATAAGGGGGGGGGTTATAGCACATCTCTGTATGAATTAATTGGGGGTGAAGGACTAAAGAGGAAGACATTCATGCTGAAAAGGCTAAGTATTTATGAGTTACCCATCCTACGAATCAACCCCCCCCAAAAAAAAAATTATCTACTCAGCGCGTAATAATCCCCTCAAGCCTATTCATTACTGGTAACATAATACTGCTATTGCTAATACCAATACGTATAAAAATAGAAGAATTATGAATTTCACTATGGCTTCAAGAAGCAGATCACCTTCCACTTTAACAAACGCAATCAGTCTTATACTGTATTGAGAAAGAAGTTTAGAAACCTATGAAAAAGTATGTATGTATGTATGTATGTATGGTGGAAACCATGCACGAGGAATCATAAATACTAAATCCAGGTTGATATGTCCGCAATGGAAGGATTATTGACTTATCTAGGTAACCATTGTATTTTTGTTATTTTTTTTCATACGTATATCAATGAAATTTATATGTAAGGAAGCAATGTTTCTCATTGAAATCCATCTGACGGGTTTCTTTCAAAATGCTTATGATAAGTTGATCTACATTGGGAAAATTGTGAATTCAAACTACTACTACACTTCTAGTGTTATCATGATTATGCATCAATAATACCTTTTTTATTAACTTGCTACAACGTACGTATCATATATTATTAATATTATATTTTGATTGGAGCTTGTTAAATTAGATACTCTCCTTTCTAACGATGATCAACATATTCATCTAACTACTACTATTAATCAACATTTATAACATTAAAAATAGCAAAAAAAAAAAAAAAAAAAAGATTATTGTTTTGTTTTTATTCATTAACGTAATACAAATTTGGGTAAACAGCAAACATATAATAATAATTACAGCTGTAGTATATAAATCGGTTTTATAAGTGTACTGGTGGGTGGGTGCTTTTTCTTTTTTTCAAAAAAAGATATGTAATTGTGAACTGTTTTCAATAAAAAGATAAAGTATATAAAAAAAAAACTGTTGGATGATGGCAAATTATATATATGTGTGTGTGTGTGTGAGAGAGAGGGAGAGAGTTAGAAAAGCATATGTGTTGTGTATAATTATTTTCTTTTTACATACATTGCACAAAAGTAAAACGACGTAAAGCAAAAGAAGAAAAAAAAAAAAAAGAAAAAAAAATTGAATCATAAAAGTGTAGTAGACAAGTAAAAAAAAAAAAAAAAAGCTGGTATGATGATAAAAAAAAAAATTCAAGAAAAAAAAGAAAAAAGCAAAGAAAGATCATGAAATTCCTCACTGTTTTTTTTTATAACTCTATTATTTTTACCAATATGAGCCATTGCCAGCGTCATAGCAAGGAATCTAAACGTAATAAAAAAAGGTTAATATATATAGTAGAAACTACAAGATAATAAACATGTAGAAATAATTTACCTGTTGATCAGGTCGCGGTGTACCATGTTCTGGAACTGTTGATACCATCATTGTTTGTTGATGTTGTTGTGGAGGTGGTGGCGCTGTCATTGACATAGATGAGGGAACACGGTGCTGCTGCTGTTGTTGTTGTTGATGTTGTTGATGGTGATGATGGTGATTGTGATGATGTTGTCTATTATCTACAGGACGACCATTCCCTACAACCGACATTCCAACAACTATAAGAAAAAAATTATCAATTAGCTATATTATATATATATAGATACTAGATACTAAATATGTTTTATCATTTAAAAAAACTATTTACCTTGTTGATGTTGCTGTTTTTGATGATACATAGTTTGTGGTGACATCATTGGATATGAAAATGATGGATGAACATTATTATATGAATGTCTTCGATGTGATTTCTTGGTACGATGTTGTCGTTGTGGAGGTGGTTGTTGAATAGGCATAAACGAACTATCTACGCTATTATTACTGCTGGTTGCTGTCGTCGTCGTTGTCGTTGTCGTCGTCGTGGTAGGTGTAGTAGTTGAAGTGTTGCTACCAAATGGAATTACTGAAACAGTTGCTGTAGGCGGTGTACCTGTTGAAACAGGTGATGGTGTACTTGCAATTGTTGAACTAGATGTATCCAATGGTGGAAATGCTATATTAGCATCATCTTGCTGCTGTTGTTGTGACAAATCATTGCAATCTTGTGAGGAAGGTTGTCGATGTTGCATGTTTGTATACTGAAAAGGTTGTTGAATATAATTAGCGGTAGAAGTAGATGGTAATGACATGGTATTATGATCGTAAGTAGATGGAGGGGGTGGCGGATATACTATTGTATGCTGCTGTGTTTGATAATGCTGTGATGATAATGGCATTTGTGATTGTTGCTGTGGTGGTGGAGGCATCATGGAACGATGAAGTGAAGGTGGAGGAGGCATGGTATTATTAATAGATATCATGTGTGGTGGTTGTGGTTGATGATGATGATTCAGTTTAGTTTGTTTTCGCATATGTAAATCTGAACCATCATCACCAGGCCCAATGGACCGTGAACGGCGATGAGTACGCTGAATTTGCATCTCATTCAATGATCTTTGGTTATGTACTTTAACAAGGTATGCATGCTTTGGTATTACGACCAAAGTGAAATTCTTTGGTACTTCTTGTTGCTCTTGTTGTTGTGATGGGGGTGGTGACTTTGTTGGTACAACGGTAGTAGAGGTAGCAGTAAGATCAGTACCAGCTTGCCAAGAACCTTGACGAGATGTTGGTTTAATCATGTCAACATCTGGTTCAGAAACAGGTAATGAATAACGTCGCATACCATTATCATTTTCAGCACATGATTGCCAATCCTCTTCCTGTTTTAGTTCCTGATAATGATTCATAGACATAGTAATTGTAGGCGATGTAGAAGCGGATAGTGGAGGTGATGATGAAATTGATAAATGTTCTTCATTTGTTGTTGAAATAGGTTGGTCATCAGCAATAAGGACAGGAACATTCTTTTCCAATGTTTCTATGGACACTTGGGCCATATTACAAATGGTGTTTAATAGTTGTATTACATGGTTTTGAGCATAATCTGTCAATTCGTCACACCCGGCAGCAGCCATACAGACTTTAGTCCAAGTGGCAGTCAATCGGTGTGCTCGTTCTACTGTTTCTTGTTGGCGAATCTTTTGTCGCTCTTCTGATAAACGGTTATAGAAACGGCGTTCGTTCCATGAAATATTAGAGAATTGTGCTTGTACTTGTTGACGAATTTCCTGTGTGCTCATACGTTCGCGAGCCAACCGACAAATCATTTCATGAACTTCTTTTGGCCAGCCACGTTCGATTTCTTCAGGTCGCATCAATGAATGATTATGAATCATGGCTTCTGGATTATTCGACTTGCGGAATTTCCATGTGTGTGTTTCTTTGTTTTCATTCAATACAACACGCCATTTACAATCACATCGTTTGGAAGGTCTTTTACGCTTTGGGCTACGTTTTGGATTACGAACGGAATCAGGAAGTCCTTCACGGGAACAGTAGACATATATATTCTATAAATAATCACATACATAAATGTAATGCAATAGAGGCGCCGAATGAAAAAAAAAAGGTGTTTGTAAAGATATAGTAAAAAAAAGAGAGAGAGAGAGTAAATGAATAAATGAAAATAATATAAAGAATGGAAAAAAAAAAGGATTAAAAAAACCATAGGGTCTGTGCGTTGTTAGTTTAAAAATGTCATTATATTTTACTTACACGATGAGTACTTGATTCTTGTTTTACTGTGAAACCATATTGAGCACATATATTACGACAAAATTCAATTGCTGCTCGACTTGTTGGAAATGCACTATCCAATAAATCAGTATAAAATGGTTCAAGCTATTTTTTTTTTTTTTTTTTGAAAAACAATCAAAATAAAATTAATCAAAAGCGGAGGGAAAGATGGGTTAGTTATTAATGCATAAAAGAATTAAATATTATTAATACTATTATTACCAAAGTACTCGAAGTTGCTGGTTGTTGTTGTTGACTTTGAGTCGATGACATTTATAATCAAAATAGAAAAGAACAATAAAAAATCACCTGGTGTGTGTGTGACATAATGATAGATATAAATGAGGAAACAAAAGGGAAAAAAAAAACATATACGTTTTTGATTAGTGTTTTTTTCATTGACAGCTTGTGCGAGTGAACAAACCTTTTTTCTTTTTCCTTTTCTTTTTTTACACAATGTCAAAAAACTCATTATGAAGATGACGTTTTACTTACGAAATGAGGTAAAAATAATAATAATAAGAGTAGTGGTAACTAAGCATGTGTAAGTGTAAGTATGAGTATGCATGTATGTGTATATGTGCATATGTATATATAAATGTGAGTATATGGGTATGTGATTTATACGAATTTTTTAATCAATAAAGTTTAAAAAGTTTACCTTTGTTGATTGATTATACTTGTTTCTAGTAACTTTTAAATGTAATCTTATATATATATATGTATATATATATTATTAAAAATATATGCTATAAATAATAATAATAATAATCACTGTCAAAAAAAAAAAAAAAAGAATACGAAAAGAGAACCCTTTTATCAATAAAATTAAAAGATCTTTCTCTTTCTTTTTTATGATATTTCGTTTTTTGTATTGCTTATTATGTGTACCCTTTTTTTTTAGATAGTTTTTATATGAGTTATATATGTTGGAGGAGAGCCCAAGAAGTTCAAAAGGGCAAAGGGAGAGAACAAAAAAAAAATAAGAAATATCTAAAAGAAAAAAAAAAAGGGAAGAAAGCAAAAAAAAATAAAAAAAATGAAAGAGAAATGTAAAAAGGGGATAAACTACTTATTTTTTTTTTTGTTGAGCCGTTTTTTATTTCGCGGAAAGCTGATGCCGTGGATATTGTAGTTGTAGAGAGTGTGATGTTGTGGTATATAAGGAACCTGCACCTATACATAACTCTCACACATTTGCGCATCTTATGTTGAACCTTCAGGTTGAAACATTGCCAATCGCTGTCATTCCAACAATTACAAGTAGACTTGGTGTTACGCCGGAGAGCTAACCTGACCCCTAACGGTTGGAATAATTTGCCAAGCGATCCATCATTTGAATCAAAAAGAAAAGTTGGTTAACAATAATATTATCTTTTTCTCGATGCATTATAATTAATATACAGAATAATTTCTTTTTTAGTTAATATAAACCAAATAAAAAAAGTTGCAATTTATTATCAAAAGGATGATTTGTATCTTAATTTTTATTTTTTTACTTGACGGCAAATAAAAATAAAATAGAGGTAATCCATGACAACATAAAAGGAAAAAAATTATATATATTTTTTTTTGGTACCTTACAAAAATATATTACATTTTACTAAATAGTAAGGACTAGATCATTATTATTATGGGAAATTGTAATAATAATAATGAAAAAAAAAAAAAAACGTTATTATAGAAGTGTGGTTCTGCAGGTGCTCGATCATTGCCGCCAAAAAAAAAAAAAATGTCTTTTTCCAAAAAAAAAACTATATCAATAACCTTTCAATTAACGTTTGTAGTCTCGGGGATAACTAAATGCATGACATTTTTCCCCTTCTCTTTGTGTACAATTGTCATCATATCGCGCGCCAAAAAATATGTATGCATACTTTTTTTTTCTTAGGGAGCCAATCTGTCATTTGACTTTTTTTTGAAGGGGATTTGGGGGGAGACAGGAGTTATATATACAAGCATTAAAAAAAGAAAGTAGGTAAATAATAATAATAACAATAATAATTGCAAAATAAGGGCGGAGGAGATCTTTTTCATAAACATTCTTCATATTTATTCGTGCATTGTCAGCTGAAAAGAATAGAAACCTTTTGGGGGGAGCAAAGGAATAGTAGAAGCAAAGACAGACAAGGAAATAAAAGAAACCAAAAAAAAAAAGGGGGGGAGAAGAGAAAGAGCGAGAAGGAGGAAACAGAGCACACAAATTTTGTGAGTAACTTTTATTTTTTTGACGATCATAACCTATTTCATTGTTTTGTTTCATTCGCGGTTATTGAAAAAAAATATAGTTCGTACGAAAAGTTGTTGTATCATGAGCATGAATTAATCCAATTTGATAAAACGACAAGCTACATTAGAAAAGGAGAAGAGCTGAGAAAGAAGAACTTAATTACAATTTTCTTTTGTAAAAGATATATTATCAATTTCTGCTACATAAAGAAAATGTCGATCTGTCCGAAAGTATGGTAATGCTGTACTCTTTTTTTTTTCTCTCAATTTTGATCTCCTTGATTATCTGCAAGTATTATTTTGTTAGTTCGAAAAAAAAAAGACAGCAACCTGAGAAAGAAGGGAGTTAGAGTACAAGAAAATTAATCAAAGGGAGCCCATACTTGATCTTTTGGGCCCTGTCCATTGTTTGGTCATTAATTATTACATGCATCATTCCGTTGTCATGGAGACAAATGTTTGTTTTTTCTATGATAATTTTTGTGAAACTGCATTAACTGACATAGGAATACATCTTGGATACCTTTTACTGTAAGCAAGATCGGGAAAAATGTCTAGTAAAATATCTCCGATATTTTTTTTTTTTTAATTTGGTTACCAGGTTATTTGTCTTTCTCGCTCCCTCTCTTTCTTTTCTATACTCCTGTAAATATATAATAAATTGACGAAAGATGACGATAATGATAATGATAATGGTGATGGTGATGCTAAGAAAAACTTTTTTAAATAGTGTGATAAATGGTCATTTTCGCTCGTTAATTGAAATATATAAATAAAGAATTCATTGTTGGTTTTCGTTGTTGAACAATTATATATGGGCGTTCGGTCAAACGCCATCAAAATGGGATATTTTTCTGCACCAACTGTCACGGGTGCAAAAAAAAAAAAATCCTCACCCCCAATCCACACCTTATCGATTGCTATTACTGTATTAAACATTATCTGTAATTTCAAAAATTCATAGAAATACAAGAGCTCAATGGCGGAGCTATTAGTACTTTTGACTCCGAGAAAAAAAAAAGTTGAACAGTGAAGCTTCAATATATACATATAACAAAGAGTGATAACACAACATATACATTTTTTTTTTTGGCGGAACGAACGGGTTCAATATCACTGTATAGTAGCACCCGATGCCAAAAAAAAAAAAATAGCATTACATAAAAAATGTGCCAGCTTTATGTGCCACTTGCTTGTGTACGACCTGGAAAAATAGACTGCCCACGTTGAGTTCACGTTGGATGCACAGAATATTGGAAACAAGCTAATGTTTCTTTCGGATATCGTAAGAAAGATATTTCGGATCTTCACTTCATTGCCAAAATAAATTGGAAGCCCTTTAACTGTAAGTAATCATATATATATATATATATAGCTACATACTTTTGTTAATCAAGCTTATGGAATTCAGTATTGTTATCATAAAACCACTAAGAAAAAGAGCACTCTTTTTTGGCCTTGATTGAATCTAGCTGAATTGACTGGTTGATATATATATAACAACATTGTGGCGCAGTGTGGCCATGTTCAAGTCCACTACTTTTTAAGACAAAAGGTATGGTAAACACGTGGTACTTGTTTTATTTTACTTGTTCTGGTCTGTTAACAGATGAATTGAAGTATGGATTTCAAAAGATCTTGAAAAAAGATCGTCCGGTTTTTCTTTATTCAGGACTTACAGTACCGGTCCATGAAAAAGAAAATTCTAGTTAGACAACATTACTGTAATTATTCAGTGCAATTGGTAATGATATTATATATAAAACAACAACTACTAGCGTAGAACTTTCGTGTTTTCTGTGCATCATCAATAAGACATAACAATATGTGTATCGAATCGACTTTTTTTTTTCTATTTGTATGATAAATAAACAGTAATGTCTTATAATTGAAATTATCAAAATTATACAGAGATTATGATCTCTCCTTCGAAAAAACCATAACATAAATAAAAGTCTGATGTTTAGTTGCTCTTATGACAAACAACAACAACAAATAAAATGAAAATAAAAATAGTTAATGCGGAAGTAATAACTACGCCCAATCGATTGCCTTATAAAGTCCTTCTTCTCCCTTTCCATAACTAGTTTTTTCTTTGGCAGTTTTATTATTATTTCTTTACTCGATTTAAGAAACAAAGCGTAGAATTCGAGATAAGTAATATGATAATGATAACTACCCACTAGACGAGGGAGAAAATAGTATAAGTGAATTGACAAAGAAGAAGTTCCCGAGCATTCCATTATGAAACCTGTTTTTTTTTTTTTGTTGTTATCTCGGTTTGTTGATCCCGACAACATGATACTTTAGTAAGCTATATAAGTTATAATTATGTGAGAAAAATATATATTTTTTTCACTATTTGTTTCACTTTTCTTCAACTACATACTTCGAATACATATCTCATTACCATTTGAATGTATGTAATACATATTATGCCTCTAAATATATGACGTGTGTATTTCGTCAGATATATTTATATATAGACATTATAAACGAACAGTCAAACCCTTTTTTCTTTTCAACTTGACAAACGATCGAGTCACTGTTTGTGTGTTTATCAAACAAGCATAAAATTATGGTTTACGTAGGTGGTACAATGTGTATTTTGATTTTCTCTCCACCATAAATAACAGCAAAACTCCCACAACATGGTTAAAGCTTCTCCTTGATGAATTTAGGTAAACGAACAAATTTAGATAATCACGATGAATCTCATACCAAAAACACATCACCCTTTTGATTATGCAGCAAAAACTTTAGACATATTGGCCCCATGGTCTATCATTTTCATTCCCACATGATTTAAAATATGTCAGTTTACATTGAAAGGGGTTTTTCCATTATTATAAAAATATAAGAAAACATCATTATCTTTTTTTTACACGTTTTCACTATTATTTATTATTTATCTGCATGGGTAATAACAAAAAAATGAGAAGAAAAAAACCTGTTGATGCAAAAAAAAAAAAATTAAGGCGAAAAAAAAAATGATGTGTATACATTGTGTAAGCATAAACATGATCCATCATTGGTATTGTTTCATATTTATTATTCGTCATAAAACTCCTTTATTTATTACCTAAATTCTTTGAAGGACCAAAAATGGACCTTTTGCAGCAAGCTATAATATGTTTTCTACGCCTAATATTATTAATAGAACAGCACATATTATCAAAGAAACACACGGGTGATGAAAGGTTAAAGAGTGAATCAGGTATTACAACTATGAATTGGA